>JAULBU010036696.1:0-35252 GCA_032358235.1 Odonthalia washingtoniensis | reverse complement strand
CTAACAGTATGCATTACTTCTATATTTGGGGACAGTAGTCACCAACAGTGGAACAGACTTTTGAGCGGCACTCGTCCCGGTTCTAATACACAGCGTCAGTTAAAAATCAATAAAAAATCAGGCTCATGGATCCATATATGGATCCTAACCCAATTTTCCATATTTTATTCTACTTTGATTACCCTGAAGTCCTACTCTTCTCCTGTCACATACACATATGGTTTTACCTGAAACTTTGGAAACGTGGACAGTAACCGTTCATTTAGCCGTCTATCAAGTCAATATCCAAATATATTCATTTTCATAGAAATATTGTATTCCATATATGGATCCCCCAGACCAGGCCACTAAGGTAGAGCTTTTCTAAAAAAAACAAAATTAATTTTTAAAAGATACAGCCTGTGTCTCGTGTCGTGTTCAATAATACAACAAGCAATTAGTCTTTCTTGATTATGAGAATTTTTATTATACTATCTACATCCTTTTTAGTGGCTAAATCTGTTAGCTTAAAATCGGACCTGCTTCCTTCTTCACCCTCCCACACCAGCCACGTTTCGGATCTGACACCATACTCCTGCCCAATTACTTTCAATTCTTGCATCAATGTACCAGCCCAAAATTCTTTAGGATAACCCTCACCAAGCATTGTTCCAGCCTACTGCCTTTCACCTTCCATCGGATCTAACATCATACACCCTCACATCGACCCAATTCCCCATCGAAATGGACCCAATGTCACTGCAACAGTCAGTCGTTGACCATGTCAACATGGCCGGACTCTTACCAAATAACCGTCACCGAGCGTGACAGAAGCAATTGGACACTATGGCTAACCTCATATAATGGCACCTTTACACTGAGTACTTCCGTGCCAGAATTTCAAAACATAGTACCAATTATGGAAGCATGACGATAGTTCACGACCATCTGCATCTGCGCCTCGTCATGGGAGTACGAAGAGAAACCACGATTAAATCTTTCATCAGCACACATGCCGCAGAGGATCAAATTCATGTCTACGAACATTTTATAGTCGCGATCGCCATCTTTCCAGAGAACGTCGACAAGGCTAAACAACAATTGAAACTGTTCAACATGATAAAATATAAGATTGATCTTTTCGTTGAGTTTCGTGATCTTAATTCCAGACTGGATGTCCCGAATATATCGGAATTGGAATTCATTTCCGAACAGCCTACGAAAGATATGTTTGCACTATGGGAATTGCTGACTGTCCTGTTCTGTGTTGTACCTTCGTTGGTTTACTTTGATTGACTCGCAGGCTTGTTCCAAGAAGTTGCGGAGAACAAGAACCTCACAGTCTCGAATACCCAACCACTGTCGTATATCAACACAACGTTTTACTGAAGTCCGATAACACGGTGCAATATCATCCGGCACTACACTGTTCAATCGTACAGTCATGGACGCCTTCGGTTACAGGAGTTATTGCGCCGTGTTTGCAACAAATTTTGTCAACGTTTCATTCCTATGAAGGCCCCCTAATCAGGGAAGTCGCCAAAGACCAAAAACATGGACTCATTCACGGGGACTGATCGTATTTAAGAGAACCTCAACGTGTAAAGTTCCATCGTAAAGGTGCCAGCATGCCCATATCTGCATGAAAACGTGCACTCGCCTTACTACATCTGTTTTTTCAATCGGGGTGTGTTGGAGGACCCGAACGTCATCCGCAACATGATTCTTGGGAAACATATCTTCCGTTCTCACAATGACGTCATGAATGCACTTGGTTTGTCCCGTTTGTATAAACTCAAACGCGTTATTGTACCTCCTGATAGTGTGACTCTAGCATTGTTCGACCCAGTTGATTAATCATATGCAGCAGTCAAGGGTACCGGGAACCTTTCCGTTCGCGGCGGGCTACTATTGATGGAGATGAGGATGATGGGCACGAAAATTATCTCCAATAGTTTATTCAGGATGGTGACTGATAAGACAGGTGAACTTGTTTGAATTAATGGAGATGGTCTGATCACTATAGAACAGTGTTCACGAGGAAAGTTGGTCCTAACTACCAATTAGAACCGGTTACGACGATTGTAAAGTAATGGATTTTTTCAATTTTCTGTGATTTCAGAATAGATTCTGAAAGGAAAAAATGCGAGTTATGATGGCGGTATGTAATCCAAAGAGGAAGGAGTATAGACATTATACATGTAACAGATATGAACCGAAATTGCTTGTTCTCCAATGATGAAGAACATACCATGCGACATTATGATAACGCTTGGTGGCGCATGTCTGCTCCGAGTACATTTCGTGTAACCATGATGTGCTCATCTATGGTATTCCAAATGTTTACGTCAAGAACTCTCCTACATTGCCGATGTTACTTGGAGAGTTGGATTCAATGATGTACGGAACATGACAACGAAAAAATAATAATTGCAGTAAAATTGCAGTACGTGTATAGTGGTACGTGATGCTCTTTGGAGCAACAGAGAAAACTGATTTCAACAATTGCCTCTCCTATCACCTCATTCCTGATACATTCTCACTATCTATAAAGACTACTGCTCATTTCAATCCATCAACATCAACAAGCGATCAATCATCAAAAACCATGGCATCATCGACGGAAAGTGAAAGAGATTTCCAATTCTTTTTAGATATTATCGATGTGTTTAAAGCAGGTAAATCGGCCACTAATGAAAATTTAAGTCAAATGGAAATTGGGCCATTCTGTGAAGCAATGACAATGTTTCTTCGCATATTTGAGGCATTTTCGAATCCATATTTTCAGATTTTGTTAAAATAGTTGCTCAAGGTAAGATCACGGCAAGTTGTACCTCACCCTTTACCACCCTTTACCACCCCCACACCGTCCAACCCACGAGATAACTAACGTATAAAAATAGAAATTGCAAGCGGCAGCCGAGAAAACAGGACACACAACATTGACAGAAGTTTTGTTTTTGTGTTTGTTTTTTCATTGGTAAAGGTGAAGACGTGGTTGAACTTACGGAGGAGGGATGTCAGAACGATTCATGCTTTCTGAGTTTTGATATGCCAATATTACATTTTTATGTTGCCCCAAGACAACATACTTTGGTAGTGATATGTATTAGTCAAATGTCCGAGAAATCTGCCTTAAATGACAGATGTTATGTGAAATATGACACGACTCGTCGCTTTTTCCTTGTATACTGTGACTAATCTACAGTATACGAGAGGTATGTCGGATATGTATACAATGTGTTGTGGAACGCGACACAATATACACCCCTTTGAACGGACAAAACTCGTGTTCGATTCCAACTTTGTTTACTTCACATTTGTACCTGTTAGAGTAAGCCCAAGTGTAATCGGACAAGTTGACTCAATCAAGTTGACACGATCCAAACGGTCCGGGAAAATCCCCAGCATGGTATTTATAATTGCCAGTAGCCATGCTCCTTCGTTTGCTCCAATAAAGACAACACCATCAATTATAATACCTTTCAACGTCACAACTATATTTGTATACTCAATGTTTGAGATTTCAACAACAGATAAGAAAGTTCTGGAGTTTCCCTTTGAGAAGGCTGTAGACGCTTAGGTTTTGACTATGTTCGCATCAGCATCATGTAGAACAAGAATGTACGAGTTTTGTTTTCCTCTCCATTTTCATATTTATATTTTTCAAATCCAACCCAACCGATGCGTACAGACACATTCCTAATCGTGATGCCTAATTCATCCGTCTGATACATTGTTATCGTTATCATCAATACCATAAAATATGTATGTATTGATGATAATAATGTATTTAAAATTTACAGAACAAGTACTTGTTCTGTGAATATTAAGTTGAGTTTTACGTAATTGGATCTCCGTCATAGATTAGCCATTTCACAATGACGCATTACAATCACAGAAATAATTTTGAAATCAACAACCCATTTTGTAAGAGAGGGAAGCAAAAAAAATTTAAAAAATGAATGAATGAATGAATGAAAATAATTGAGAAACTCCCGGCATAACCAGAATAAAAAAATGGGTATGTTTTTGCTTCACCAAACCGTTTAAACGGTGGAGGGGGAAACAAGGGGGATACAAATGATCTACAAACCTATTCAAAAAATATGTATCTATCTATCGCAATCGTTTAGAAGCCCATTCAACCATATCAGCCATGACGATTTCACGTTTTTCCGACAATAAATCATGTACCCTTCCATCATAAATCTTAACAGTCTTATCATCACTTGCAATCCTGCTATGAAATTCAATAGTACCTTTAGCATTAGTGACGGTATCATGTGCTGAGTGAGCTACAAATAAAGGTAATTTGAATTTATCAGCCTCACTCATTATCTTTTCACAACTTTTTAAAACTTCATAACCGACACGAGCACGCACTGGACTACGAACAACTAAAGGATCTTCATAAGGACAATAATCATCATCTCCATCATCAATCATGTTATCATCATCATATTGATCCATACTTAAAATCTTTTCAATTCTTTTCATACTTCCTTCATCACTACGATGATATTTTCTTTGTTGTTGTTGCTGCTGTCTTTTTTTTTTTTTATTCTTATCAAACTTAAGACGTTGAACTGGTAAAAGTGGTGCAAATGTACCGAGAATTGGAGCAAACAATTTCAATAATGGTTTAGGAAATACACGAACTGCAGGTGCTGTTAACATTACTCCATGAAATGCACCACGAGGTGCATCTCTAGCTAAATGAATAGCAACAGCACCACCAAGAGAATGTGCTAATAAAAATTTAGGTAAATTACATACTCTCTTTGGAAACAATCTTCGATCTGTATCTTTAATAGCATCTTGTGCATCTTGTACATAATGTGCCATTGATGACGTATATGCTCTAAATCCATCAGAACGACCATGCCCATGAGCATCATAAGCAACTACTACAAATCCTGCATTTACCCATGATTTTGCAACTCGAGTATATTTATTTGAATGATCATTCAATCCATGTATGATATATATGATAGCTTTTTCTTTGTCACTTCTTCGTCGTTTGTTACTTGCTATATGTTTTAGAAAACGAAATGGTGATGACAGAATAGAATTTAGTTTGTTTAAGTTGGTAGCTGTCGGTGTGGATGACGAGTTAGGTACAGATGGATGTGGTCTCCAGACTTGAACGAATAGACGCTGTCCACGAGAATTCGTGACGTAATGTGCAGTGTGCTGTGCCCAGGTATCGACATCATGACCGACTGTGGCAGGTTGAGGACGTGCGTGGCTGCGTACTTTAGGGAGAGGACATGCCAAAACGCCGTTAGGTGGTAGCGATGCCGGTGGTAATGTTGGTGGAAATAATGGTTGGGTGAATGAAGATGAACGTCCATTCGGTACTCTGTGCACAGTACCGAACAACCAAGTTAACGTTCCTTCCATTTGCGTATTGAAAGCGAAGTGAATGTGAAGAGTTTAAGGTGGGGAGGTGGGGGGGTGTCGTTAGTCCGGTACATCACATATAAAAGGAGTTGTTGTCTTGAAGTTGAGATCAATTGAACAAGGTTGGCTGAACCAGAGGTTAGGGGTGCGAGGGGCGATTTTGGATTGGTGGGTAGGGTTGGGGTCCGATTGGAAAATATGGCGAAGTATTTTGGGTGGTGTAGAGGTAAATGGGGTCAACGAAGTACACACGTGTACGGCCGTTTCTTTTTGAAGATTTTTTTTGAATTAAATTCTCAACAAGATTATTGTTTCAGATATTTTGTGTGGGCCTCGAACTCGAGATGATAATTAAATTATTTAAATTTTAAAATTAATTTCCAGTCACACATGTGTTCATGACATTTCACAAAACCTCAAATATCTCTTGGTCGTGCGACGTCAAAATTTCACGACAATTTTACTGTCTCACGTTTCCCTGGCGTCGCCTGTTTCATAATTGTGGCCCATACAGACTAGAGCCACGTGGCAATGCAGATCAAGCCAATCCAATCAACCCACGCCATATGTCAGACAAAAAAATGCGGCATCGCCACAAAAGCCAATGCCGGTCCAACTCCCACACGAGCCAATACCTTTAGGTGCACCCGGGGAGTTTTTGAACTCCCAACCTGCAGTTTAACGATGGGTCTCCCAACCACTAGGCCACGGTACGGGTCGGTGACCGCGGGTGCTGTCTCATTGAATTTAGGCGGCACAAATTACAGCCTTACAATGCGTTCTTTACACCGCTGTCTTTTGGCCGCCAGCCGCTATTGTACAACTACCTGCACAGTTTCTCTGGGTGGAGATTTTCCCCCACCGGTACCTTCCGAACAAGAAGTACCTTCAGTAAAAAACAGTCTGATGTCACAGCGATCACGACGCTCACAAGACGCTGTTGTTACTGCACAAACTCAACCCTTCGCGTTGCTGCTACGTTCTGGTTCATCTAAGAACTTCTACTACGACACCACGCGCACTTAACATGAACACGCGGTCAGCCTCTGAAAGTGCGAACACGTCGTCCATGTCTAACTCCGTCGACCATCAGTGGTTGGCGGAAACGGATGTTGAGTCCAATCACACCTTCTTGCGTTCATAGTTCATACGACCAGTACTGTCGCGAGATCAAGGCACGCGTCGAGCAACTGAACATCAGCGGCGCCGTCACAACTGAAACCGTGCGTCTGGTCAGTCTCAAATTCTGGATGGATTCGGAGTTCATTGACAGTGTCCTCATGCTCGACCACATCTCAGGCGCTACGGACTATGAATCACTTATGGATGCTTCTCTACGGGCGCACTTGGAGAGCAAGGCCGAAGAGTCTCGGGAGATAATATGCCTGGAATCATTTAGTAAGATCGCTGAACAAGAGCTGAAAATGAAAATGAAAGGACCATCCACGAAATAGCATATATATTCGCTCTTCTTGAAGTATACATCGATTCTTAACAGGTATGGTCTTCCTTGGATTCTTCGGATGAACCAGAAGGTTGCCGTATACCACGTTCTCATTGTGCACCGACTATAGTCAGATCACAATTTTGCACACCACAATATTCGAAAGGACTTTAAACTCTTCGTGGAATATGCAATAACATTTTACGAAGCCTTTGAGATTGTAGAAAACGGTCTCAAGACAAAAGAAAACATTAGAAATTGACGATCTGGGAATAAGTACTCGGGAGACCAAAGTTTGGAGACCTCCAGGGCTGTCGGAACGTCGTCCAAAAAGTATTCCAACAAGACACGACTGGACTGGAAGTGACTAGTCCGCCTCCTCCTTATCCGTATGGTTACTGAAAGTCATGCGGATTGCTCCATTGTGTTGAGGACTGCCCAAACTCTTCGAACGAAGAAGAGTTCCACCTTCGTGCAGATCGTGCTGCTGGCAAGGCCGCTTGGATGTTTCATATCCATCAGAGCTGACTGAAGAACTGTAAGGTCTCCGATAGAGTGAAACCGCATATATACTGGCGATTGTGGAATGATGGGAAGAAGCAAAAAAGAAAGAACGAGGCTTCGTCCTCGTGCAAGATGATGCTGTCTGACGGTTGTGCAAGGATCCACATACAAGGCCGCTGTGACGACGGAAGCGATGAAAAAATCATCACTGCACGGATCTTCGAACGTACCGCTCTACAAAGCATCGTCAAGGTAAGATTGATCGACCCTGTGAGTCTGCAAGACGCGCTAAAGGCGGGAGAAGACGTGCAAACGTTCTTTCTCGCACACCTGGGTGTCCCACACCTGGGTGTCACCTAGAACGATCATGAATCTAGCCTCCGGACGGCTCGACCAATTCAAAGTACCGTTCCTGATTGATGACAAAGAGCTTGCGTGCGAAGGTCTTTTGATCGGCCTGCCAGTACTTCGTCATCTTCAGGTAGACACGTGCACGCTTATGGAACGTAAATGATCGACTTTAGAGGGAGTAGACTACTATGAAGTCGGCAACCCAACATTGGAAGCACGCTCGGAATTAGTCAGCAGAATGATGATCTGCAGTGTCAACCGCGTCCCGTACTGTTCGTCCGATCAATCTACTGCTCAAGCTCCGGAACGCCCGTTAGTACATTAGGATAATGTATGATCAGAAAAAGACCCGTTCCAGGACCCCTCGCTGCTAGATCCGGTCGACTCCGATCAACATGAAACATTAACTCTGCTATGTACGAGATGAAGGTGAAGGCTAAGTAAAATGGTCTGTCTGGAGGTCAATCTGCGGAACTCAACGTCATCATCGATGTGCATAAGGATCTTTTCCTCCCATCTTTCTCCTCGGGTATACTCGCCAAGTTCCTTCCGCTCAACATCGAGACGACGATGGAAGCAAGTCCGGTTGAGGTGCGTCTACGAAACTAATCGCAAGAACAGAAGGAATTAATCAAGAAATTCGTATACAATATGGTGCAGAACAACATGGTCTACCCAAAGCCTTCCGCGAACTGAGCCTCCGCGCCGCTCTTAGCACCTTCAACTGGAACAGATAGTTTCCGGTTCACTGTTGATCTTAAACTGAGCAACGCGTGTACTGTCAAACACCAATTACTGATGTCCAGCATCGAGAATGAGCTCACAAAGCTTGGATCGGCGATTTGCTTTGCGACATTCGACTTGTCGCAGAGCTACTGGCAGTTTCAAATCGACCGATCTTCTCAAGATTTGCAAATATTTATCTCGCTCGACGGTATCTGCTCTCCTACCCGGGTACTGTATGGTATCACGAACTCCATCACATACGTGCAGTCTTCACTTGTACAGGCTTTTCCGGAATCTATGGCAACATGTCTAGTATTTTCGCTGGAAGACGTTCTACTCTACAGATCATCTATGGACAATCTCTTCCGCGCGATTGAAATATGCATCCAGTTATATGTCGAAAGGAACCTTCGTCTGCACCAGCGCAAGTGCATACTCTACTCAACAAGCATTCGTTGGTGTGGTAGATTTATCAGCGCGGACGGTATCACATATGATTCGGCACGTCTGAATGGCCATCCTCAGAAGGAATCGCCGACGAACGGAGCCAACTTGCAGCAGTTCCCTTGTGCGCTGTAGTGGGTTAAGAACGGCGTTACTTCATTCAGCAAGCGCGTGGAACCCCTCTTCCTCTTCATGGAAAAAGTGCATGGAATGGAGAGGAAGCGGATTAAGGCGTCCGTCGGACTAGCTCAACTGAAGGATCAAGAATGGACTACCGTACATGATAAGAAGTTCGAAGCTTCCGAGCACGACCTGGCGAACCTGGTTACGCTGGAACATCGTAGCACCGCCAAACGCCTGTTTGTCTACATGGGTGCGTCGGACTTCTTCTGATCGGGAATTTTCACCCAGGTTCCGATCGATGACCTTCATCTTCCGCACAAGGACAAGAGGCCCGAAATTCTCGTTTTCCTATCTGGACGATTCAACAAGAAGAAGCTTCGTTTGTCTATTTTAGAACCGGAGGCGTACGCCGTACTTGCTACACTGGAGCGCATGCACTGGTTGGTATCCACGAACGCTGGTTGCGACCTTTAAACCTACCATAAAAACTTCATTTTTCTTTTCGACCACACTTCCGTTCACGCCGACCTGAGCCAAGGTAATTCACGGAAGTTTTTATACTGGGCCAAGCGTCCAACACTCTACGATTACATCTGCTTTCACATCAAGGGGGACTAAAACGTTTGGACCGACCTCCTCGTAAGTTGGTCTACGTTGGTCTACGCAGCATGTCGTACGTAGTCTTTTGCACGTGCCGGTCTTACCCTCATCTTGAGATCCATCCAAATTCCGTCTAACCGTTGATCACAGAGCTCGTTGAGACACAAGAGCGCCATGCCTCACTCCGTCCGGACAACCTCTTCCTGGTTGACCAACTATGGCGCAACAAAATTGGTGCTCCGTGGATCCCCACGCCATGCACTGACTTGAAACTCCGCTTATGAATCATAGCGCACACTGGTTCTGCTGGCCACCGTGCTTCCGCTAGTATTGAGGAAGCTCTATGTTTCCACCACTTCTGGGGCACGATGATGTCCTATATCAGAACGTTCGTACGATCATGCTTACAATGCCTCGCCATAACGGGAAGGGAGAGATGCACGCAACTGTACGGTCCTGTTGTCTATGGATTAAGTTCAAACGACCTGATACAGTTGTTCGACTGCATTGATTTTGTCCCAAGAGAAGATGGAGCCAAGTATGTCCTGATGCTTCGCGACGACAACTCCAACTACTCCTGGTTCTTTGCGTGCGCCGAAACCTCAGCCGAGCATGCTGCTCGAGCGACCTTCTATTGGTGCGCAGTCTTCGGTGTTCCCAAAGGACTCATGTATGACGGTCCTGCACACTTTAAGAACGGGACTGTCCGGATGTTGACCAAGGCACTTAATTCCCCCGACAACTTCACGCTCCCTTACATGCCGTGGAGTAATGGCGCGGTAGAGCGTCTCGGCAATGAGCTCGTTCGAACCTTCCGTACTGTAGTTTCCGAACTGCACATGGACTACAATGAATGGCCCGAATTGCTACCTATCATCCAATCTGTGGTGAACAATTCACCTTCTACTGCCCGTGCTAACATTCATTCAGTCACTGCCTTGACCAGGTACGAGCCTACTCCACCCATATCAGCATTTTTGCGGTCGATGAACCTGTTTACGGTGACAGTATCGGAAGCGCTGATTGAGCGAGCCTTTAACATCTCCACTCTCAAGCAACGGATCGATGATCTTCATTCGCTCGTGTGCGACACCATCACCGACAACTTCGAGCGTATTCGACAATCGTTAATCCGTGAACGGCCAGATAACTTTACCAACAGTAACTACGTATTAGTCACCCGAGCTGAATTTAACACCGGCGAGAAACTCTCTCTCCTTTGGCGCAGTCCTCGACGGGTAGTAAAAGAGATCAAGTATCACGTGTATCAAGTAGAAGATTTCCAAAACGGGGCGCTGAACGACATCCATTCATCCGCGCTCAAGTTCTACCGTGACGATTCGATCGACGAACATGCTGTCATGCCTCCTCATGTTCTCTCCTCCGAGACCAGCATGCCGATGGCGTGTATACTACGCCTCAGCGAAAATTCCAACGGTTTGACCGTGATCGTCTGTTGGAAAGGTTTACCGACAACTGAGGACTATGCGGAACCGCTGAAATAGTGTACAACGACGTCTCACAACTTGTACCCAAGCTCCTCGACCATAAGAACACACGCAATACGATTTGGCGAACAAAGCTCGAATCACCGTGCACCTTTGAACGAGAAGATTGTGGCCCATACAGGCCAATGACACGTGGAAATGCGGATAGAGCCAATCCAATCGAACCACGTCATATGTCAGGCATAAAATGCGGCATCGACACAGAAACCAATGACGGTCTAACTCCCACACAAGCCTACCTTTAGGTGCACCCGGCCGGTTTCGAACTCCCAATCTACAGTTTAACGAAGGGTCGGTAGGGTCGGTCTCATGACCACTAGGCCACGGTACGGGTCGGTGACCGCAGGTGCTGTCTCATTGAATTTAGGCGGCACAAATTACAGGCTTACACTGCGTTCTTTTCACCGCTGTCTTTTGGCCGCCGGCCGCTAGTATACAACTACTTGCACAGTTTCTCCGCATGAGGTTTTTCTCCACCGGTATCTTTCGAACAAGAAGTACCTTCAGTAAAAGAAGTCTGAAGTCACAATAATTCACCACTAAATCATTGCTAGAAATACCAATACCCAAACACATAAACCCCAACTTGTCTTTGCTCCAATTTTCCGTCTTTTTCTTCAAGAATACAGTACAGCGCAGAGAATGACTTCGTCAGGTACTTGGACAGGATGAGCTAGTGTTTCACTAAAAGTAGGAACTTCGGTCCGTGCAAGTGGTCGCATTGTTTTCATCTTAGTTAAGTCAAATCACTTTGATTTACAACCATCAATTTCAATGAACAGCATTCTAATTCGCATTTCTAACCAAGACTTAATTTATTTTCTCATCCTCATAGCTACAACGTATTTTTCATCCAGATTGATGCGAACTATATTTTTTGGCACATCGCATTTTTCGGTATGTATGTATTTTTTCTTACTTATCTCTTCATTTTTAATATCTTATTAATACTATTGAATAATTTACGTTTCTAACTTAGATATTTGGAATACTTTTAGATTTCTACATTTCAAACAACTACTAACGAAGTAGCCATGAACCAGCAGATAAAGAGTTCCGTTTTAGTGATTCATTCTATCCCCCCGGATATACCACATGTGGTATTTAATCAAGGTATATATTTTGACATTTGTTAGCTTTTACTTTTTCATTTCATTTGTCCTTGCTTTTCCTTTTCTTATCACATTTCTGCTTTCTTTATGGATTATTAATTATGAGTTTCGCTTCTCTTTAGAAGGAAGTTTCATTTTTATTATGTTTCCGCACTCCGAATAATTTATTTTCTCACTTTTCTTCATGAAAATAGAAATATATTTATCTTATACGCCATTCTTAATATATATCAAATCATATGTATGTCATATACCTTTTGAATTATCATTTTATTGTAATATTTGCCATTTTCCATACCAATATGCGCCCCATATCGGTGGTATGCGCAGTATATACGCACATATTTATTATATTATTAGTATACTATTGTGGGATATATCCATGTTACATGCTGTAGATGGATGCTGGATACATGACGCATCCAGTTTTCTTCCGTTCTTCTAAGATTTGGAAATCACGACATTCATCCGAACTACGTTCATCGCAGTTTGGTTGAATGTTCACATTCACTTTAAATTACCCAACCGTAGATTATTGCTGGTGCTACGTACGAGAGATTTTCAACATATGCTGTTCCACCTTAGATTTCAACTGGGGATTTTTCTGTCTACCGAAGCTCAATGTGAACGTACACTACATACAATATTCAACTATTGTAGCTTTCAGTATAGTACCCGTCCACCCGACGTACACACGTACACTTCTCGAATTTCATGGACAATGCGTACAACGGAATATCTGCACAACATGGACTTATTTTCGGATGTGTCGTACAATGACACTTCAAATTTTTCAGATCACGGGTCTGTGCTACTACAAATTTTATTCAAACTATGAAATTTTTCACATAGTGTGTTATACAAATATCACTCATTTAATACAGTTGATTGTGTATGGTCACTCCAAAAAATCTTCAAATGGTGCAGGGGCCAATGAATGTGTCATACAAATTAAATACAAATTTTGTAGTTTCAGTATACTATATATAGTACTACTGTTCTGAAACTACACAATTTGTAGTACAATGGTAGTACTACTGGAACACCTTCCAAACGTTGGGCTGTACAGTGTGTACGATAATTTCCCCAAACTGCGCACCTAATACTGTACAGTCGATGTCCGGAATCACAGACGTGTGTTGACAGGGACAGAGTATGTTGGGAAACGAGTAGATCGTAGTGAGGATTGGGATAAGGAATTTATAATATGCGAAGGTGATGTATGTTGTGGTTGTAGCGTTGTAGAGTAAATGAAATCGTGTAGGTATGGATGATCAACTGCCATGACATGTGGATAAATTACTTGAATGGTTGCAAAAATGGAACCGGAAGGGACGGAAGAAATTGGAACTTCTACGAGGTTTCATTTTTCCACGTATGCTCATTGTAGGTTCTATAATTGTGGAGCCATAGATTGTGGACTGCTTTTCAAATTTTTGAGTTCATCCTTTTATAGAAGAAGTATCTATAAGTGATTTGAAGAGAAAAGTAGTCGGTGATTTGACCCAGCAATGGTTCAGTTCTGAAGAAATGGAATAGTACAATATGTCGGCTTCATATTTGGACAAGTATGTATTTGAACTACAGTTAACAACATTTGCATACAAATGTTGCTATATTACAAATTAACATTTCATTTGTTCAAGTACTACTACAGCAGTTTGTATTGTTTAGTTCGTCCATAAACACATAGTATGGCTTAATAAATAGTTACATATTCTTCAACACAATTTGCTCTTTCATCAGATATTTCAAATGCACTATCACTTTTTCCATATTTCGAAAATGAATCAATCAGTGAAGCAAATGTAAAGGTATCAGTTTTTTACAAAGATAATTTATCTCTTCATAATGTCAAAAGCGAAATCAGGTTCAATATTACGTTGAAAATCTGCCGTCATCGTGTGGGAAGTAATAATATGCAGCTGTAACACATCATATTCATGCTTCAGAAAAGTGTATATGCTTTCGATAATTGAAATGAATGTCTGTATATATCTGCCATAATTGTGTATGATGCAACAAATTTTATAAAAGATATTCTATCAGCTAGTGCACAGTTTTTGTAATTCGACAATTACAAGTGCATATTTCACAAAATGTAACATATTCATTGAAAGTACGATTTATTTCAATTTTCCAACTGATAAATAATGTACCAGTTTCTAATTTGCATTCAGAATTTCCTACATGAGTTAGTCAGAATTTCATAGTACTTTCAACATTATACGCCTTTACTGGTGTACTCACGGATTACATTGTATGTACATAATTTCTGACATTATATTCAGTTATTTTTCTGTATTTGTCTATGTTGATGAATGTGTAAGTTGAATAAAAACATTAAGATTCTGTTGCAGTTCATACGGTAGATTTAATTGTAGTGCATGTTCCTTGCTTTGATTTATGATTAGTTTCGATTTTCTTTCTATTTACATCTCAGTGTTGTTCGAAGTATATTTTTGATTTGATGGTAATGGAAAATATGTCTTACCGGGGATTGTGGTGTATCAATTTTGTTTTTCCTTAGATTATGTAGTACATGAATCTGATTAGTGGTGATTTTTTGTACACGAAGAAGCTATTCTGATGGCGATAATAATTTGTTAGTGTAATTACGAATATGTTGAATTAATTGTTGATGTTTACACAAGAATAATGAAAATATGTCTATCATCGACAATAAAAATATCTGTTTCCCTTTTTTGGATAAAAGGAACATTGGATTGGAAGAAGATGAAGAAGTGAATAAATGAGAATATTTCTTTTTGGGAGTGGTAAGTGAATGATGGATATAGTGAGGAACGGTGGATTGCATGGTTGGAATGAAGAGAACGAGGTGAAACAGATTTGGAAAACGTTCAAACGTTTTTCACATGGCCACTGTCGTGACATTTACATGCACTGGGCCATACAAAAACCAATGGCGTAGAAATTGTACAACTTGTGTTGCTGTGAATAGAATAATTTCTGTATGCATTCAGAAATGGTAAAACACACCAAAAAAAATATACTTCTTCTTTGAAACTATCCCTCCTCCTGATGCATAAGTGCAACAGAAATTTAATCTAGCGATTCGTATTTGATGAGTTGTTCCTACGCCACAACAGCGCCACCATGTGCAGAACGACTTTATTCCTGAACGAACAGATTCAATGATTGTTTTTATCGATGACGACGACGCTGAACTATTCATATTTAAATTGATCATATTGTCGAAATTGATCAAGAACTTAATTTAAAAATAACAACACCCACATCAGCAACATGCACATTCTCGTCCGCTCAATTTATGAAATAAGAATAATTTTCAATATCCAGAGTTGGTCCATTATTTTCATGGTCGTTTAGGTATAGAAGGTTCGTGGTATGAGCCCTATTTACAAAATGAATGTTAAATCTCAAATCCAAACAACCAACCAGTCACCAGTACCTTCATTATCGCAACTCCCATGCCTGTTGAAAACTCTGTTTTCATACCCTCTTCTTCCTAGACCATCTCTGAATCTCTTTCGAACACACCAGTACAATTTCAACTTCATCATCATATTGTATCGGGTTTTGATCGAGTGTTAGTAGACGTTTTTGTACTTTCGTATGTCCACTATCCGTATTTACGAATGAGGTATTAGTCATTGTATTAATTTCATGTTTTGTCTATATCATCAAATCGTGTATCCTCTTCTTAATATTTTCTTGTTGTTGGTGATAGGTTTTTACGACATGTTGCGTTTTCATTACAAGATTGTTTAGGTACTGAAAGTCTTATTATTTGTCCCTTTGTGGTTTTAGGTATGCTGTTCTTAGGTGTATTAAAAGATGTTTCATATTTCCATACCAATGGGAAATAAATTTTATATATTGTTTTATCAGAATCTCATTTTGGAAATTTACCTATGACATAGCTATGTGTTGAACATGTTGAAGTCTGAAATATAATTTATATCATATAAAACCCAATGTCATATGCATATTGAGGTTATGGTTGATGTTGCGCATCATTATCACAATCCTTTACCCCTATTAACAACTCTGTTTACATATCATCTTCTCGCTGGAACATCCCACCATCACCGTCAACGCCAATATCAGTAACACCATCATCGACATCTCTGTCATCACAATCATCTTATCAGACACAGAAACAGATTCAGACCCGTCTCCATATCTAACCAAATAGACAAGAAATGAGGACGTGACAACAGCTCCTCTCTTCATCGCCATGCATTGGCATACGACATCACCATCCTCAAGTACAGTACAGAAAATGGCACAGTTAGACCGGCATTTTTAATCACTTATTAAACTTTAACAACTGGTAGCTAGAATGCCGACGAATAACTGCTTTCCAAAACTTGCTGCTAGGGTATGTTTCTTTAATTTACCTGTCATGGGAACAAGTAAAGATTGATTGAGAAAGTACATAGAACCTTATGTAGATTTCGGTATTCGATTAAAAATAAAGAGCATATTAACTGAAGTCTGTCAGCATATATTACGATTAACGATGTACATACCGTTGGAAGACTTATAACTATTCATATATTTCGACTAGGATGGGACTGGCTATTCTCCGATATGGACCGCTGTTTATATTTTTATTGTAATCTAAACATCGTACATTATAATTCATATCCATACAACATACTCCGTATATTGACATTGCACTATGTCATTCAAATACCATTCCATGACTTATCACTTATCACTGTCGTGGTCAACTGAGCATTCGTAATATCCGCCGCTTTACATAATTACGAGAAATTAGATTCTAAATGATGCAACCAATCCACATAAATTGTCTAAAATGTTGAGCCTATTTGAAACAACTACCTTCATTTTCCTTTCCAAATTTCCGACCTTACTTCTAATTTGTAATTTAGCCGGGAAGTCATGAGGCAGTGCGTTCCCACCTGGATTTCGAATTAATTTACGCACAACCATACGTGGTGGTATGTCTGGATCTTTCCAAATAATCTTCAATATGACATCACCATACAACTTCCGCATAACTCTACGACTAGGGGAGCCCCACCCAACACTGCGTCAACATTTTCACGTCATATATCTACCCGTGCCAAAGTTTTGGGGAATTATATCTCATCATTTTCGGTTACAGGTCCTGCACCACTAGTAATTGCACTGCCTTCCATTACATGACTACCAACAACTGTATCCGTCTCAATTTCATTGCCCATCCTACTGCTACCAACAATTGCTGTCTTCTAAATTTCAACGGCTCCCATTAGACATTATCAACAACTGTATCCGTTTGCAATAAAAGTCCTATTTCTACTAAATTATTAATAGACGCTGTTTTTAGCGCTCCGCGTTCTTTCCTTCCTTATGGTGTGCCACTGCCACCTTTCGTATAAACTTTAATTGGTACCACTGCACTGTTAAAAAGGTCAGAGGGGAGATATGTGATCATATTTTCAACATGCACATCTATTGAAAACTCTCAATCTAGCTTCCTTCCGATTCTTCACGTTCTGTAGCCAAAACAGTTGACATATTTTAGAAGTTATCTGTTGCTCCGTCGGTAACATATACTGCTTCTGGTGACGTATACAGATTTCGTCTCTCATCGTTGCGGCACTCATTTTTCTTCCCGGATCAGTGGTTCCACTGTCGAATCACGCTCTGATATCCTCTCATATAAATGAACATTGTTACTACCCATTGTTTCTCCCCATTTTAGCTTACATACCCACTAACACCTATATATCCCTTCCATTCCATTTTTGAAAATTTCCACATCTCGCAACAGTGTTTTTGCCTCAGCCCTGGTATATATTTCAATCTCCCGTATTGTATATAGCATCTGATTCCGTGGCCAACCGACAACTCAGTGCTGTCTTATCAAGTTTATAATCCTAACATTTCTCTAAATTTTCAGTTCGTATATATTTATTCCTGTGCCTCTTATTCCAATTTCAACACGCAAACGTTTCCACCTCCCATTAAATCAATAGAATCCTATCCACACACCATTGCCTACCAAAAGTACAAGCCCACTGTACGCACAACCAAAATCCAAACAATCAAAAAAAAATGAACATTCCAAATTTCCTAGAACAAAACAAGTTTTTAATTCATTTCTTCGACCACCTCATTGTCTCAATATATCTCAAGTGGCGTGTCGATGCTCAACACGCCTCTTGGCGGAATTCATAGGAAACCTAAGCGACATCCATCCTACAGCTTACCTATGCTCACCACATCACCGACAGCGTTTTAGCAGGAAGAAAATAACCTTAACAGAAAGCCCAACCTACACAAACAGCACGCCAGGGAGACAACTATCGACCTCCGCCATAAACATTATTGTCGAAATAACCTCTCCAAAGAGTCACCCCTATGGATAATATATCATTCCAGACCTGCCGAGAGCTCATCCCGACATACATTCAACCCGTACTGAACGGAGAAATTGACACACTATCCCATGTACATACATGTTGATACATATCACGGATATTATTCCGGTAAACAATTCACCGACCAACTCCACGTGTCACGTGACTTCATCACGGCCTCATCACACCGATCTTGGAGAATGTCCCAACGCTTCCACTCCGACATCAATGTCGCTGCCAACAACCCTTATGCTCATCGCGGCCGCCACACCAGATCTCACATAAATGCCCTCAAAAGCGTTCAGCATCCCTCTACCAATACCCCCATCACATCTCCGTACTGGAGTAGGAGCACAACCCAAAATCACAAGACGGCGTGATTCATTATTCACAACCACATAACCTGGCGGGAGATACCTACGAATTTCCTTGGAATGTATGTACAACCAAACACTACCGTGGTTACCCGTATGTCCTACTAGTCGTTCGACCATCGTACTCTCATCCTTCACACCGACAGCCCAACAAAAAGAAGGGAAGAAGAACAAAAAAAAATCCCAGGTAGAGGGAAGTGGGAACTAGCTCTAAGAACATTGACGAGTGAAACTTCGGTGGCTCATGATTATAAAAACCGAAATTGTCGTGCACTTCCGGAAGAAGGAAGGCTGCAGTCTTGGCCACCATTTCGGTGTAAGCAACAACTCGCCACCCTCTATCGGGGTCGTTATCAATCTTCGAGCACATGTACGAAAACATGGAGCAAGTTCAACAAGACAGCCTCTCGAGACCTCAAGGTGCCCCCAGTTCTCAGTCAACATAACCTAAACCTTTTAAGGGTATTGAGGCGGTTATGAATTGGTACGAAACCGCCAAACCCGACGTCGAGCGAAAACCACATTCGTCTCTGAACTAGAATTTCCAGTATGCCGAATTATTACGGAAATAACGGAATTCCGCCTGAAAACAAGGTTGGTAAAGATCATCGCCTCATTGTAAACCATGAGTTGACCCTCCAGCCTTCGACCATCTCAGCCGTCACACGATCGACGTTAGCAACATCATCAATCCCCCTTTTGGTGCGGACAAAACAAATAGTATATATATCCCCGTAAGTGGCTTAAACTTCAGAAAATAGTTCAAACAAGTATAAACAGCCTTATAAAAATCAACGCGGGCTCTTGTGATTGTACTACCATGTCCTACCCTCATGTAGTCGTCAAAACAATATTATCGTCGCCAGGGTTCGTTCTGCATTTCCTATAACGGGATACTCTCGGGAAGAAAACCGTTACATTTCCAAAATGGAATTACTGCCCCATCCAATACGGTCGCCTTATCAAGCGAAGGGGCCGTCCCGTATGACACTGGATTTTCGAATGGACCGGCATCATTATACGCGATTGGTTCGGAGTATCTCTTGTTTACAGCAGCCAAAAAGTAGGCTTGCCTTCTCGGTTAATTTTGAGGGACGTCGTCTTCAGAATTTAGAATGGGAATAGTTGGAACCACGGTTGCGGTAGGAGTACGAGATTTCATCCCACATGTCGAGACTGGAGTAATTCCTGCGTGAGATGCAGTAGGGAAAAATGTATCCGAAGTAGGACGAGTAGTTGGCTTCGAGGCTTTGATGGGCGATGTTTCTGGCGACGTTTCTTCCGTAACAGGAAATATGACAGCCACCCCGCTGAAGTCGACAGTCTCAGTTGTCTATGCTTACTCGGAGGGTAGAAAGAGATCACGCCGTCACTCATAGCGTTAAATATTGCATGCTACTGACTAATTCCGGTAAGCAACGGCCACCCTTGAGTTAAGAGAAAAGATTGAAATGAATCACGAAATGAGATCACTGACTGGAATTAAGGACCAGGTTGTAATCAGACTTTTCCGACACGCGACCATCTAGAGCTCACACAATGTGTTCTTCTCTTGATGAGGGGGTCGTATGGTGCAATGAGGTTTTAAAGGTACCGACACTCTGAGCTCAACTTTTGAGCCTACAGTACTCATCACGTTCTCATCACTTATCACGCTCCATCACACTTCCTTTGTCACGTTCAACCTCTTTTTCGCGCCAAGTCGAGATCGGCCAATTTTTCACATAGGCACTTCAACTGCCTTACAGCACGTCCCATTCCCCACTGACTGGCGGGAAACGGGGCCTACTTGAGGCACTGAGTTGAAGGAAACCACCTTGACTTTAAATAAAGACAAGCACTTCCGAGACTTTTTTGACCCCCAAAATTTGCATTTGGTAACCAAGCATGAAGACACTTTGGCTACGACAATCCTCAGCCCTTGCTTGTGCAAATCTATCCGCCTCACCTTGCAAGCGACGGAACAGACTGGCACCCATCAGCCGCCCCTATTCGGTTACCGACTCCCACCGCTTCACCAGCGTGATTTTGGATCGACCGCCGATATTTAGTCAGACTAGTAACCGTCCCAGTTTCCTCCCTCCTTCCGGAGTCTATCCTGTATCTAAGGAACAACAGTCTCGGCTTCCATCACCAGCTACGTCCCCTACAACATTTCAACATTCTTTTCTCCCCATTTGGTAGATTGAAACGCCCAAACAAACTACTCGTAACTATGGGCCTCGAACCCCCTTTACTGTATCCTTACCTCCCTTTCGGGAGTGCATTAAACCACACAGATTATCGACACACTCTGACTTGTAAATACTAGTTCAACATAAAAAAAAATCACTTCAACTCCAGTTCAACCCATCTGCAGCATCCCTACTATGCACATGAGCCACACATCACAAAACCACCAACTATCCATAGCATATATTGCACTAATCCGACCACATATAGCAGTCGCCAATCATACACCGCCTCATCTCCCATGGAAACTTCTCAATACCTCCATGAACATCATTGGAGACGCAAGCACCTACCCGCTACCGCAGAAACATTCGTCCAGTCCTACATACAGCTACAGTCATGAATGATAACGCTCCACCCTTTCATGTTCAACCGTATCAAAAGAAACATCCCACCGCCGACTACTTCCAAAGCATGTTCATACTCTAAACTTCCTTTGTTCCTACATATATCACCGCTCCCATACTTCACATGTAGAAACTAACCGATCCCCATGCCCCATTTACCCCATACCAACTAACGTTTCTACAGCATGTACTCCAGAACCATCAACATCCCGTCCGTCTCAATCCCTCCGCATCCCTCCTAGTTCATATTCATCTCTACCTTCATGACTCAATACCTTTCACCCAATCCCTTCTACATCTAGGACCTCTACATCAGATACGAAGGAGTGACGTTTGATGCTAATAGCGCCTAAGTTAATGACAAGTCCTCCTCCCATATACCACTCCTTTTCCATACAGACATGACTATTACCCTTTTACGAGGTTGATAAGCAAAAATGAACAGAAACTCTCATGCTTAAAGCCATGTCCTCCGCACACACACCTTAGTATCACCTATGTTAGCCTCCCAGGTCCTCTACCATCATCATCCTTCATTCAAAAACCACGAACACTCCTGAACTCCTCCATCGCATCAAACCAACACGCCCACCGTTAACAAGGCCACCCAACCTGCAGTCCCTAATCCATCCGATGTAGAAGACTATAAGAGTCTTCTACAACAACATCTACCCCCGAACCCATCATCATATCTCTTAGCATATACAACCCAACACCCACAAGTACACAAACTGCACAACACAAAACTTCCTTCCTCACCTCCACATCGGGCCATCCTCCTTCCCGAAACTAAGAAAAACACTCTTCCCCATCCCATTCCGCAAACTCAGCTCAGAAATGTCTCTAAGTCAACTTCCTCCCTCTTTTTCAGTCCTTCCATAAGCTCACTCCTACTCTCCATATTCCATACACAGATAGAACTCCAACCAAACTCTGGTACCTAAAACTGAACCAGCTCCCTGTCTGCCGTATCATTCCCCTACTGCAGATCGCATCGTATGCCAAACTCCTTCTCTACCTTACCTTGATTCATCCCATACCCTTCTCAATTTGTTCCCGTTACTAGGATGACGAACTACCAGCTGCAATCAATGACCTTCGTAAGTATCACCCCTACTCCCTAGCTGAATCTCTTCCTATCAACGTAATAGGACCAATGGAGATTGTAAAACCATTGGGTACAATCCTGAAAGTAGTTAATTTTGAATCCCGATACCTTATCTTAACAGTTATCTTCTCTCGTTCCACCGTTTCACCAAACATTTTAGAAGCTAGCACTACTGATAACCACACCCACGAAAGCTTTCACGCACTCTCTTCACGAATGAGGCACTCTTTATTTCAACCTTCATGACTCATCAATATTCCACATTATATATCCGCAGGCTACCAATAACCCCCACCAGCCTCAGTAAAACAGCATCAAAGAGCATCTACATTGCACGATCTACAACTCCGTCTAATCATCACAGGCCCAATCCAAACCACCAGATTCATACTAAGTTTCAGCGGTCCTAGACGTGACATCCGAATACAACTAACGACAAAATTCCTCCATAAAATTAATCCCCTCCCACCAGTTCCACCAAACCACCGTAATTGCATCAACATTCCTCATATTTTTCCAACCTTGTACCATCCCTTTCTACGTGCCCAAGAAAAAACTCCGCTCTGTCTTCAATCGCACACAATACCCCTACCTTCATCACGGCTACCATTTTCTTTTTGAACCTCTGTATATGGTGCAATTCGTTTTTGGACACGTCATTTTTTAGTGACTTTTGTCATATTTTTTCTGTTGTGTAGGACCACATTTTTTGGGTGGCTTTTCACAATCACAATCTGTATTTAGGATATTGTTTCCCATTATACTGTACCGGTGGCTCCCACTCCACTACCTTGTACAGTACGCTCCCCTGCCATTCTGCAGCACGTAGAGCCTATGTAAGAAGTTTTTGCGTGTGCCTCTCTTCGATTATAATAAATACAAGCAACTTCGAGTCTGAACTAAAACCCGAAACTTGCATTTCGTTGACCATAACGAAATCTGTTTCGGCTACGATAGGACCCCAATCTCCCTTGCGAGAGCCGCTCGACCGCACTTTACAAGCGCGTTTCTTTTTCCGACTCAACCCACGTCATATTCACATCCGCCGCTTTACAAGCGTGCTAATATCAATACGCACCTCATCTAGCAACCGCCACCTGTGACAATACAATCTCTCCCTCCCCTTTTTGGTGGAGTGAAAGCACCAAAACGAGCTACTCGGAACGAAGGGTCACGAACTCCCTTTAGTGCTCCATTTCCTCCTCTCTGGAGTGCATTGCACTACACTGAATAGAAAATATGCCGTGCAGCCACAAATCCCACTTCCATACATACCCCGCACCATTATATAGATCTCACTTTTGTACGATCCCACTTAGAGCCCTCCATGTGAACGTCAAACTATGCAACCTTCATGCTCCCACCTTGTTCACTGCTTCTCCCACCCCACCTGTACTATTCTATTCCTCCTGTAAAAAATATGCCAGCAATTTCCAGCGTTCTCAAGATCACGAATTATAACAACTAGACAAAAATCGGGCATTTTAATTAATTACCGATTAATCCATAGTTTCTGACGCAACTCCAATATCTTTGACCATCCCATACCTATATAGAATAAATAATCCCTGTTTTATTACCAAACTTAAGTCTCTGGGCCCACTGTGAGGTGATCGAATGGATTGCAATCTTAATTACTACCCGGGCATGGTCACTACTTACCTATCATATAATTTTACCGTCCATTTCCTTCTCTCCCTTTCCAAGCCCCAAAACTCTACTAACCCTACTTAAAAATGAAAATTTATTTCACTTATGAGACCTTCTATCAAATACAATCCATATTACATCATTTACCAACCAATTTTCAACTGTTCCTTTGCACCGCTTCCTATGTTTTCAAGTAGCCCACTCCATCATCACTACATAAATTTAGTCTGGGGCTTCATTCATCTACATCTTGTTCCACGCTTATCATCTCTCATTTCATGACTGCAGTCTTCTCTACAATCAACATTACTAAAATCCCGGTACCTCCATAGCAGTAGGACTCGACGAATTTCAATTCATTTCAGACTCTTCATCATGCATCTAAACTGCCTAAAACTACCGTCGACAAATCTACGACATCACATATATCGTTCAATCCACTACACACCTCAACTGGTTTCTCTTGCACTACCCTAACGGTTATTTTCACATGATTCATCCACAATTCATCCACTTCCTATTTTAAACACCATCCATTACTGACACCAATCCACATACACCTCCACTTTACCTGATTTTGCAAACATGAAATATGCCCCGATATGCGACGAATAATATCAACCCATATTGGGTGAGATCATATATGTTTAGGGCAGCAAGTGTCTTTGTATGTCTTACGCTAGCTCTCCACTCGTCTATTTTGCTTCCAATCCTGCCATATAACACTGCAAACGTCTCCGTCATCTACTCTACTACCTTGAATGAATCACATCTCACAATGTGTATTACACCCCTAATCACGACAACGTCTCAGTTCGGTCTTATGCCAATTCAGATTTTACCAGATCCACCACTTTCCATGCTCATGACGGTGTGGTCCTTACCTGCTTCGGCACCGATATCATCGCCAGCTAAATGGCAAAAAGAAGCACCCTAAGCAACTGCAGCGAGAAGTACCTCACCGCCTCCCATGCGCTTCAGCAAACACTCATACTCTTTCGTATGCTCTCCGACCTCCTCTCCAGTCCGATTGTCGGACCCTACTCCCTTTCAAGTCGACAACGATGGAGAAGTCAAGATTGCCAGGAACCAAGGCAGAACCGGTTGCCATAAGCGTATGGACATCCATGTGCACCACTTACAAGAAGAGCATCAACTATGCCGCATCAAGGTAATTCATGTCCCATCCGCCATGAACCCGATGGACATAGTCACCCAACTACTCCTCCCGATCCTCCATAACCGCCAGCTGTTAGTAAATAATTTATTTGGGGGTCAAAGGCAACCAATTCCAACCGACCGACAAGAACACTGGATGCAGTCATTGTGCCACGTGGACACAGCCCACACAGTAGTCAGAAACAACACGTTTTCTACTAACATGGCCTCAGAATAATCCAAATCCCTCTACTAGAATGAATGCAATAATTTTTAAATTTTTTTTTAAAAAAAAAGAAATGTAAATTATTTACAATCTTTTTATATCTTAGTATCCTTCCAAGCAACGGCCTCCATACATCTCCGTCCGGGGATTATCCCGGAAAGAGAGGAAATGGTGATGATCACAGATGCCAGCATGTACGGCTACCACGTCTGCAATTTCTGTCCGAACAAGTCGACGAGTCTGGAATCAGCAGCCTTCCTACCGCAAGCGACAGCTTAGGTACATGCGAACAGGCGTCCTTCCCGAATACACCCAATAGATTTGATGAAAGAGGAATATATACAGTGGGTAACTTGGGAAATAATGCAGAAACGTTTTGCAACTTGATTTTCATTCCAGCATGGAAAGGAAATTATGAAATCACAAATATTGTTATTTACCTACACTTGGGTACAATAAATACTACTTGCAATAATATGTTCAAGTTGTGGATGCCGCTCCATTTCTGACATGATATGAAGCATGACCGACAATAGAGGCAAGTTTCTCGTGACAGCTGAGTGAACAAATCTACAAGCGGTGCACCCATTTCATCACGACGGTCTCTGTAATTTTGCTAATTATTGATCATTCAAGATTTAAGAGAGGCAAGAAATTTACATGGAACCATACCATTTTCTAATCAATGAAATTCCCTCCCATTCTGTCTCTGTCAGAATCACACGAAACACTCTCTTACGTCACCACATCCCATCTTCAACTTTGTTCCAGTTTCAAATACTTTATTTATTCCATTGTACCTCTCACATTTCAATCTCTAGGCTTGGTAAACGCATTCTTCCTGTTGCCATCCCAACATGACAGAGAGAACAAAAGAAGTCAACGTTTCAAAAGAACATAAGACTGATAAGACCAATGAAAAAGAACGCACCAAAGTGACAGACTCTGCACCACCTCAAAATGCATGCACTTCTCCGCGATCGGTTGACTCAAGGCACGTTATTAGTAAACCAAAAGTGAAGGATCATCCGTTATCTCAAAAGGAACATGTTACTTCCGTGAGTGAATCTTCGTCATCTTCTCTATCACAAAGTGTGACTCAACTTTCTCCATGTCCTCGTTGCATCGACTTTGCGCGAGTGTTCTTCGATAGTCTTCATCTTGACATGCCTGCTCCGTTTACAATGCCCACGTGGGTACATCGCCATGAATCGTTTGCAACTGTTGTTGTGGCTACTCAACGTAGAGATGTTCAACCATGTAAGTTTTTAAACATATACATACCAACATTCGAATTGAAATTAAATGAAGCCAGTAGAAAATGGGGGTAGAACTGACAAAATAAAAAAACGTTAAAAAAAAAATTCTTTTCTTGTGGCAAATCAATAAGTGGACAAGGCAACAGCATCAGATGCTATAATATTTGCTGTTTGTGGGTGTTTCACACTGTTCGATTCACCGGTGAAACAATGTTGTGACTTCTCTCTCATTCGAACGATGCTCAACCTTCCATCATCTACAAAAGTGAGAAGAAGAGCGCGAAATTTGATATTTGAATTAATATTACACGCATCGGCACAACACGATTCATTAATTCTTCGTGAAATAGCTGGAGGGCAGGGATTACTTGATGCATTGACAAATTCAATTCATACATTTTTCACATCCCAATTAGTGGCACAATCAACTGACGAAAAGGAAAACGGAACAACCCACCTTGAAGAACGGCATGATGCTATTCTTTGTTTACAAATCTTAACATATCTTGCAAAACAACAACGTAATCTCAACATTTTATTAAGACATTCATATCTTGTTGGAGTCACTGTGATGCTTGCTGCAAATCCACTTGTGGATGAACACATATTATCATTATCCCTTCATTTTATTTCACTGTGCGGTGATAGATACTTGACAATTGCTGAAACAGTATTTCCTTGCAACAGATTAATTGAATCAGTTATAAGTACAATGGAACTATGTAGTAACCATATGTTGACATCATTAATATGTCCAATATACCTTCCGAAAAATCCAGACAAACAATTCTTATCAAGCGTTTCTCGAATAGCACTTGCTTTTGCTCTATCTCCTCTGGTAATTTCAGGGCAAGATACCGAAGCTGGTCGATTACTTTCCGTCGTTGTGTATGTCTTATTAACGGAATCTGAGTCACCGTTTGATACAGCCCATATCGTCGATATCGCTAGAGTGTTTACAAGAATAAATCCACATTTCGTAATCAGAGACGAAAACTTCGTTACAGCGATTGTGGGGATGTTGAGACATGCTTATGCGGGACAGTCAGCAAGACAAACGCTCCGTTGTCTTGTTAAAACGTATCCTGGAATACATGTTCCCGACGACGTTCAAAAGTTGCTAGTTGAAACAAAGTGTACTGATAATGATGGTCTATGATGACGTGTTCGTGCAAAATTCATTGGTTACTTCTCTGTACATTAGGGGAAAATATAGAAGCACAGAAATAAATTTGAAAAAACCTAGACTGTTTTCCACGTTGCAATGAGCTTATCAAAGCAGCCTCATAATGGGGGAGAAACATGATCATTCTTTATTCTACTTGACGCAGCAACGAACGGAGCGCCAGATGTTGGGTGGATTGATGAAGCACAAATTTAAAAGTTAAAAAGAATGTTGGAATCAGGGACACCAGCATCCTTAAGACGTTTGCTAACTTCCTCAGTCATACCTCTAACCCCACACAACAAAACAGCCGTACTTACCGGATCCTTCACGCCAAGGTCATCAAGTGCATGTTGCACGTACCCCGTCCGTCCATCCCAAGTTGCGTCCGCATCATCCGGTCGAGAGATGACAGGCACGACGTCAACACCATTCCCGCGCCATTCATCAAACTTATCCATATATGCCATACGATCAGGAGTACGTGCACCATAGAACAACGTAACAGACTGTCTTTGATTTGGAAAAACACCGTTGATAGGACTTTCAATAGCCGCCCTAATTGGTGCAATTCCACTGCCTGTTGCGAATAATAAAATATGATTTGGTTGAGGATCAACACCTTTCAGTCTAAAACCAGGTCCTTTTACGGGTGTTGAAAATACAGAATCTCCAGGTTTTAATGATGATATCCAATCTGTTGATTCAGAATCCTTGATAAGGAATTCGAAAATACCCGTTATTGTAGGTGGTGATGAAATGGCTAGAAATGCAGCTTTTTTCTCAGTGTCTAAAGGTGCAGGAAGAAGTTGTACATACATACCAGGTACGCGATATGCATCAGTGAGAGATCCTAAATCTGATGTAGTTCCAACATTTATTGAGAGTAATGTGTGTAACTTGCAAGGAGTCGTTACGGAAATTACTTTTACTTCATTCCAGTCTGTTTCTTGTTGAGGTGCAGCGGCGCTTGCGTAGAAGGGGATTGGAATTGGACGATGGCGACGGGTCAAATGGGTAGTGGATGCGGGGCGAGCTGAGACAGCATGAGTTGGACGGAGTGGGATGAAGAATGTAGATGAACGGATATGATTACATGCTTGTGCTTGATTGTGGATGAGGGCTGCTCGGCCGACAGCCGAGACGAAAGCAGATTTCCGAGAGGGACGCATGATTCTGTGTGAGGATTAGATTCGATGACGACAAAATTTACCCCTTACTTCCGTGACTTTGATTCGAAGTTTTGGTTTATCAGGTCAATATCAATAAAAACCATAACTGAGAAATAAGTGGGAATTCCAATTTAGACCAGTATGCAGTTAATGTCATTTTAATGACAACTAAAATTGCAAAGAAGGCTTTTATTGGCTACAATGCATTTTGGTAAGATGGCTGTGTCCACACACATACTGTTGTGTACACGTGGCTAGCCCATTGTGACGAAATAATTTATGAAAATGGAACAATCACTGTGTACACGGGATGGCATGTAGTGTGAGCGCTAAATTAGTAATACCCTGTAAATAGTGCCACTCTCACTAATACATGTATACATTTAGACTAGTAGACTACAGTCCTACTCCGTTAAGAAAACCGGGTAGTTCGAAGCTGTCAAACGATTCTCTCAACGCGTCAGTTCTGTTAAGGAAAGCCCCGCCCCACCCCCCATCCACACGCGTGTACACGTGTCGTTCTTGCTGCTACAGGTACTAGATAAATAAAGTCTTTAGGCTCTGTTCGCGTCTTCGTTCAACCACAGTGACTTCTAAACTAAGTGAAGCACTCTGTACAAAGAATAGTAAAGCAGACGCACATCGCCCCCTTGTCGAACAACTGAACAAGACTCAGCAACCTCCCACACCAAACGCTGCTCCATGGTTCTCCCTTTCCGCAAACGTGGCACACCTGCAGCCACAAAGAAGACTGCTTATACTCTTGCATTCCGGCGAAGAGTGGTTAAGTTTAACAAAGACTTCACTATGTTAGAAACAGCGAAACATTTCGCGATCCATTTAAACATGTTAAAAACTTTCTGAAAGTCTAAGGATAAACTTCTAGGTCAGGTTTTAGTAGATACAAGGACAAAGTTACAACCTGTCCATCACTCGAAGCTAGAGGAAGAATTATTGCGCTTCATTCGTCTTGCAAGAGAGAATCACCTCTCGATCACAAATGAGGGGTTTCAAACTAAGGCCAAGATGTTACGCGCTCAACATAACCTTACAGAATAAAGTTTTAAAGCAAGAAATGGGTGGTTACATCCTTTGATAAAGAGAAAATGGATAAAGAGTGTTCGCCTCCATGATGAGGTGGGAGGGGTGGATGGTGACAAAGTCAAACATAAAATGCTCGTATTCTGTAAGGCATTGTGAAAATATGAACCTGAGTATATGTACAACCAAAATGAGAGCGAGATAGTGTACCAGATGCTTCCTAACATCTTTTACTTGCCGCCAGAAGAAGAAAGGAAGCAAGCGCGCAGGGTAAAGGACATGAAGGAAAAGAAGAGGGAAACTTTCATAATTTGCACCAACGAAGATGGAACGCACATTGTTGACTGCATGGTCGTCAGTAAGACAAAGCGACCAAATTCACTTGATCTATTTGAAGTGTCTGACAATGTTTCAAATCTTTATGAGTCACAGACAAACTCTTGGATGAACGGAGTTTTATTTGAGAAGTATTTGAGAACTATATGGTACCCATAGGTGAGACGTTGAACAAAAGCCAAGTTTTGTATAACATGCGATCACTGCAGTGCCCATGGGGACAGGATACCTAGGCTGGATGGTGTCAAGTATGTATTTCTGCCACCAAAAGTCACCTCGCTGTATCAACCAATGGAAAAAAGAGTAATTACATCTGTAAAACGTCACAATCGTGGAGAGATGTTGAGGCAAGTCATCAGAACAATGAAAAATCGTGAAGAATTTCGAGCAGTCCGGAAGAAGCAGAGGGTTGGCACCGCTGGAATGAAAAACGGATATGGCGCACATATGCTCGATGCTATGCGAATGTTACCGTTTGGGGTGGCGAATTTGAAGCAGCTATCTGTAGTAAACTGTTGGATTCATGCCGGGATTCTTAACAAAAGCCAAATTCGAAAGATCAGACTGCTTCTCGGTGTCGACGATCCTGTCATATTTTTCAGGACACCAGGTATAGTTGCGGAGGGGATTTAACTAGCTGAAGAAGACGTGCTTCTCACCAATTAAGTTGAAGCCATTTCGAAATTTGACTTTGAACGCCTATGGGCCTTAACAGTGACGAAGTGCGTGGAGAAGATGCGGCGGCATTCAAATAGATTTTAGAGGAGACAGAAGGCATGCGAATAGAAGTTGGTGACGGCATGAATGCAGGAGAAGTAGATGTTGCTGTGTGAGACCGGATAGCTGAGATATCTTGTGAGGAAGAATCGCCTGCCCACGTCGTGCTAAGAGACCCATCTGCTATTATAGCGGCTGTTGACGAAATTAAGACTCGAGTGGATGAAGAAGAAACGAAAAAGGAGGTGCAGCGCAAGAGGATTGAGTTGGAAGTGACAGAGAGAAACTCAGTCCAGTGCGAAAGTCAGACTTACGAGTCTCTGTGCTAAAGCACATATTGGCTGCGTTGTGTGGTGGATGGGTCATCTACCCGGGCTTTAGGCCCTGAGGTTCATGCGAGGCTCGTTGATGCCTTTTGTCTTGCTGTGAATGCACAAAGGCAGCAGCCCCGGTGCCCAATTAGACGAAACTAGTTGACTTTTTCCAAAGGAAGTCATGAAATGGCTATACCGTTGACATGTGTAAGGGTCTTCTGAAAAGGGCCAGTTTTGGGCTTTATGGAACTAGCGATAGTTCAACAAGTACAGATTGTCAACTGGCTTTACGGGAGAACATGATTATGTAGGCACGAGGGATACCCAAGGGTCTACATGAGCATGTACGCCCGTAAAGCCGGTTGACAAGTTGTTTGTCTACCGATTTTGTGGGCATACAGGAAAATTAAATGTAACTGTTTTGAAATATTGCCCCAATTTTTTTAAAAACCAAAACGGGTGAGAAATATGTATAGTAAGGCATGGGCTAGGATTTGGCACAGTTTATGAAACGGAAATTTGTAATGGAATGATGATTTTGGATACAAGCAGTGGCCTTCTATTGTGATTATACCACGCACACACTTTGCTAACCCAGACGTCCAATTGTGAAAAACATTTTCATCCCCGATGGCAAGCCACGTCTCGTATGTCGACGAAACACCGCCGCCCTCTCCGCTCCCTGCACAAACCTCTCTCTCCGATCTACAGGACTCCAATTTGTTCCTTACTACATCTCCCCCGATCCACTTCTTTCCCTCTCCGCCCACCAGAGTTTTCCTCCAGCAACTCACCAAAATCGATCGACTGGTGAGAAAGCCTCTAGATTTCCACTTCCCAGTTCTCGAGTCCCACCCATTCTGCCTTTACACCAACCTCCATCTACAGAAGTGGGCCAATTTATGGGAGTTCATGTCCCCCAGAACACAACCAGCAAAAATCAATTCTCCATCCGGGCTTTCATACGGTTTCTACAATCCGATCCCAAATTGTGCTACAACTGCGAAGAGACCTGTGTTTCGTCATGTTTGCAGTACTTCTTCCCCTCTGCCAATCCAGACCGCGATGAAAACTATCAGCTCATCAACTTGCGAAATGCACTGCGAGAATTCGCAGTACGCTATAGATCACAGAAGGACAGTACAAAAGTATCACCGAGCACCATGATGGGCTATATTTCAGGAATACAGCGAGTGCTGATAGAGTATGGGTACATTACTTACAGATCCAGTCTTCAACGACAAGAAAGAGGGTCTGGCCTCTTCTTGACCATTGGTTTTCTCAGCAACAGTCACTGCGTATGACAACAGCATCTCATAACGTTCTACCTCGATCAGAAGTCATCAAACTACTCAACAGTGACATTTGCTCCATTAAGTACCCCAAAGGGTATTTAAATCGTCTGGTGCTTGTTGTCGGAATTTCTCTGGGAATTTGACCGGCAGCAGTGCACCAGTTGGAAACTACACAATTCCGAGAAGAGGAGAGTATTGAAGAAAGAATCTTGATGTTTACAGAAAATGTCAGCTCGCGAACTGGAGCATCGAAAACGAATCAAGGAGGAATTGCTGGAATCAAGAAAAGACCTGTGTCAATCAGTATATGGAACAGGAATGTCCTAGAGGGGTCTCTAAATGTCTTCCAGACAATTTACAACTACCTTTATCTTAGCCAAAACATGGACACGAAGTCGGATAGATTTTTTATGCAGCCGAGCAAAAACGCCCGATCTCAAGAAAAGTTTTTGCGAAATGTTCCGATTGGAAAGAATTAGTTTTCGTTGGTTGTACGAAACATGTGCAGCGATTCAAACGTTTCAGGTAGCGGCGTAGTGTCTTATATGACAATCCATGGGCTAATAGCAACTATGACCTCTTTGCTCATTGAGGCAGGGCATAGCGATGCCAGTATTGTTTTACGCACTGGACATTCCTCAATTGACACCTTGCAGAGGTATCATAATTTAAAAGAACAAGAGGGTCTGAAAAATCAATCCGATTTGTTTGGGGATGGAGTAGTTGCAACTATCGAAGTGAAGGTGGTTTCCAAGCATGGGGAAGGTGGGAAATGCGGATCTGCTCGTCATCTCAAATGTCATCCGGAGCCTCCTCTACTAGCAGGGGATGAGAAATCTATATCTTCGTCTCCGAAAAGGCGTAATACAGTACTGATAGGTTCTGCCAACACAGAGGACGGTGATGGAGTACAATCTGTATCTCCATTTGGCCTCTACTGTTCCTAATACCGGTTTGGTTGGTTCAATTGACGGATCATCGGGGACTGCCCATGTGACGATTAATAATTACCATTTATAATCGTCAGTTACAGTCGTACAGTAAAAAAACCACATTGAAAATGCATTCATCTCATCCAAGAAGGTTACATAGTACAGGACACAACTCCATCTGTCTCACGCATTTGCGGTAATTTTAGCGGGACAAAATAGCTATGATGTTCCTCAAAAATGGGCGTACAGTGGATTTCGGGGGACAACATACCTATGTTGTCCCTCAAAAATGGGCACACGGTGGATTTAGGGGGTCAACATAGCCATGTTGTCCTACAAAATCCACTGTATGCCACTGTACAAGTCACTTCAAACCAGCACAACCGTTAGACAAAAAAATTAGGTTTTCTCAACGAGTCGGTTCTCTTAACCGCGGTTCTTTTAACGGGGTAGGACTGTACCCAGCTACCAGCCGTCTTTGCAGCTTGTAGGCTCGGTCCAGATGTATGGTACAGTATTATACGAGCTTGTGTGATAATACACGTGTATATCATACAATTAAACTTGGTGTCCAGATTCCACATACGAAACCAGTTGTATAGGATGACGTATGCTGTGTTTGGACAATTGCACAACGAAAAGACTGCCTCTACAACAAAAAGCTGAAAAAGATGCAAGATACTACCCAACGTAACGACCTATAATTTTTCACTCTCTACTGGTGCAGTAATGGCCCCACACAGAAGATTCATAATTCTGAAGTCTTCCGTTTATTCCATGGCCTCCTTCAGATGTCGGGCAGTATCCATCGCTTTTCCGCTTTTAACTATGGAAGAAAACAACGTTCGGAGGCCAGGACGTGTTGGGCCAAATATATCGCGACAAATTAGGACAGTCGATGAAATAATTGCATCTATGTCAGAGAGTATGTGCACACATCTATTTCGTATGAATTTCAAATGCTTCGATAAGGTCTGTGAAATCACTGCAAATGAGATTGGATGAGATACAGTCAGAGAAACTATGATTGGACATATGTCTGACATAAAGATGGTTTGGTGGGACTTATTATCTGGACTTGATGGAAATGCCAGGTTCTCTTAAATCATTACTATTTAAATAATTGACCTAAAGATTTACATTATGGATAGAGCTTTGGTCCTGCTGTTTCCATACGATGAAACACATTTTTTGAAGCAAGCCAGTGATGGTTTTGCACGAAATGAACGAAGCGCTTGTAGTACCCCCTGGAAGTTGGTACTGAGGAGCAACCCACACCAATTGCGCACTCCAGTACCCACCTCCCCTACAGTAAGCACCACCAGCCTTCCACACCAAGTTTCACTATTTACACGTGGTTTTTCGTTTTC
>JAULBU010036685.1:0-15322 GCA_032358235.1 Odonthalia washingtoniensis | reverse complement strand
TTTCCTATTTATGAGTCTTTGTGATACATAATAAACGCTGGATTTGACACAACTTTAACGAATAGCATTAAAACTCTACCTTATTTTCTATTTTCTCCAACTGATTAAAAGTCTGGAGCCTACTTACTTAGTTAAAAATCATCTGTCATATACTTCAAATGTATAAAGAACAATCGGGTATTCGATCGCGCATCAGGGCATTAAATCGCTTCCTGCCGGCAGGCGATTTTAGTATGTGGATGCTGAAATTCTACCAAGAAATGGTAGAGAAGAAGCTCCAACAATACTTCCCTTACGACAGCAAATCAAAACTCGTATCCAAAAGGACAATGGATAAGCTAAAGAAGGCTAAGCTCACAGGAACAGATGAAGAATAGGCCGCAATAGATGAAAAGGAAATAGAAAATGAAATGCTTGCATACAGTTATCTCATCAGATGCCTCGCACCTGAAACGGTGCAAGAATTGGAAGCAACTGAAAGTGTAGGAGACAATGGATATTTGTGGGAAGCGTTACTGACACAATGTCAATCTCAACAGAAACAAACACTTCGTGGAATCCATCAACAGCTCACAAACATTGAAATGAAAGCATCAAAAAGCCTAGTAGCTTACCAGGGACGATCACAACAGTTGCTAAAGAGAATAAGTGGCACAGATTACACCGTACCTGATGCCCATAAATGGGGAATGCTGACAAAAAGTCTACTGGAGGTGTAGAAGCCAAGTGTGCGGCTTATAAACATGACTTTTCAAGACATAACCTACTAGAAATTAACCACCAAGCTCCAGGAACTTTCTCGAGAGGATGTGGGAGATCCTGAAATCCCTCTTCAGCTTCAAAAGAATACATGAACCGAAGTGACCGCTCTTTGGACTGAGGAAAAGGTCTCTGGGAGCAGCTACACGAAGAAAGGAAAATTTAGGTGAAAATGATTCTGGTGCCAGAAAAAGGGTCACCTAGCTCAGGACCGCGGCGGTAAAAAGGAAGGAAAGCCAAAAGTGGAAAGAAAACAAGTGGCAAACGTGGCACAAGAGGCAAAGAAAGATGGGTTCAAGTAGAACCACCAGCAGAAACCAAAGTGAATTTCGCTTTCTCAGTCGTGGAGAACATTCCGGAAACCGAAAACAATGTAGTCGAGGATAACAAATCGAAGTGTGAACAGTGGGTTGTCGACTCAGCGGTATCACACAATTATACGAACAATCCTAATCACATTCATGAAAACTTTGCAGCATCATGCGGATCTGTAACAACGGCAGGGACCGAGAAGCTGGAAGTGACAGCGAAAGGAACCAATCACCCTTATGGAAAGGTGAAACTGGTCCCAAAAATAGGACGATGGCTATTATCAGTCGGTCAGCTGACAAAAGACAAAGAGGTTAACGTGAATTTCAATGGCAAGACTTGCACAATAACTAAAGGCGCAAATGTCATAGTGACAGGAATTAGAGGTGACTACAACCCCTACCGAATCAACGACTCAAAGGAAGAGAAAGTTCTAAACGTTGCAACAGTACAGCATGGAAAGGATGCATAAATGTTGTCTGAATCTGGAGACTCAGATGAATCTTCGGGGAGAGAGTATTCTGATTGATTTTAAGAAGAATCAAGTGCGCTGAAAACTTGGCATAAATGACTTGGCCAGCTGTCGGCCAGTGGCATTAAGCATCTGTCAAGACTGGGACTACTAGAGTTGAAGAGAACATATACGAATAAGCCAATATACTGCATCAGATGCGCGAAGGCAAGTCACATGCCAGGTCTTACATAAACGGCCGAAGAAAGATAAGATCAGGACGGGTCGGCGAACTTGTGTATTCTGACACATGTGCTCAGTTCTCAGTAGCAGATGTAAATAGAAATTTCTGTTTCCAGACATACATTGACGACTTTACTAGGCTAACAGTCACATTCGTGATGACAGCGAAGTCGGAGACAATGGGAAACATCAGACGATATTTACCCTTTATGAGCAATAGAGGAAACGAGGTGCAGACTTTAAGGACAGATAGAGGCACCGAATAACTGTCCAATGAAATAACTGAGTATTTAAGATCATGTGGCATAACGCATGTACCGTCTAGAAGAGCAGCGCATGCACAGATGAACGTCGTGGAAAGAATGAACAGGACTATAACAGGCATGGCTCGGACAATGCTATTAGATGCAGGGTTGCCTAAATGTTGGTGGGGATATGCCATACTATATTCGACCATGACAAGAAATAGGTGCACAACATCAACGTTCAATAACAAAGAGACGCCGTATCACAGATTTTCCCACAAGGAAGCCGATTTTAAGTCATTTAAAATGTTTAGACGCACAGAGCTAATATACGTTCCTCTTCCGAATAGAACGAAAATGGACAAAACGGCAGAAAAAGGCACGCTAGTCGGTATTTCGTAAAGAACGCTGTGTTACCAAGTATATTTCCATTCCAAAAAACACATTGTGCAGGAAAGAGGCGTGACTTTCATAGAAGACAATACTGACCAGTTGGTCATGAATGATTTCGATACAGTCAGACTCTACGAAACTGTAGCGCAAAAACTGGGGAAGGCATCAGACATGAACGCTCTAGCAGGGGAAGGTCGAGGAAAGAAGGTAGGAAAAAAGGAGATAAAACCAATCGACGAAAGGGTTGTTCAGTCAGACGGCATGCCATCCATTCTAGTGATCGATGCCGAAGTGACTAAGATCGCCAAAGAACCAGATCAAATAGGGAAACAATTGGTTGGCCAAAAGGTTGTATCCGTGACGGAGAACGTCAAAGAGAAAAAGAAAGTGGGAAGGCCCAAGGGTTCCAAGAATAGGACTAAGCAGAAAACTGAACCAATGGCAGATATACCTGAAAATACTACAAACCAGGAAGTGGTTGAGAAATTTGGTAATGAAAAAGTTGAAAAACGTGATGAAACCATGTTGCACAATGATGTAGATGTAGATGCTAACATGAAGATGAAGGAATCAGTCATGATAGCGAATGAAGTGATGAACGATGTTGAAACTCCGACAACATACAAACAAGCATTGGCTACTAAACATGCAGAAAGATGGAAGGAGGCATGTGATGCAGAGATGAATTCGATGAAGGCATTGAATGTATAGGAGTTAATAGATACACCACCAGGTAGAAAACATATTGATACAAAATGGGTGTTGAAGGCCAAGGAAGACGAGGCAGGGAATGTGGTAAAATTTAAAATCAGATGGTTTGTCAAGGGTTACATGCAGGCACAAGGCATTGACTATGAATTGACCCATGCTCCGGTTTCTAGAATGTCCACTTTGAGGACTATCCTGTCACTTGCGGTCAAGCTGAACCTTAAGATCCATCAAATGGACGTTACAACAGCTCTCCTCAACGCCACGATTGATGACGAAACCATACTTGTAAACTCGCCACCAGGTTACGAACACCTAATTTCAAAGGGAAAATCCATCCATATTCTGAAAGCTTTATATAGTTTACAACACACATCACGAATGTGGAACGTAATCATTGATACATTTCTAAGAGAAAAATGTGGAATGACCCCAAGTGATGCTGATGCCTGCCTTTACATCAGATACAAGGGCGACGATCTCGAGTTGATAATTATGAATTATTTCGACGGCATACTTCTTATGACTCGGAATGATACCAAATTGATGAAGGAAAAGAAAGAGTTGGATAGACGTTTTGAAATGAGAGACATGGGAGCCATAAGATGGTTTTTTGGAATAAGAGGTGGAAGAACTTCCAAAAGGTATATACATGACTCAGTCTGCATATGTTGATAAAATTGTTGATCACTTAAACATGAGCAAAGCAAAGGAGAAAAGTATACCACTTTCGCCAGGTGAAATTTCAACCAATGTGGCATTTCCACCTAAAGTTCCGGAAGGGAAACCAAGCGCTTAACCATATCGCGAATTAATTGGTTGTTTGTTATATCTCGCAGTCTGTACTAGGCCTGAAATCTCATTCGCAGTAGCTTCGCTCGCACGTTTCGTTTCAACTCCGCAGAAGGTACATTGGGATAGGCTTAAAGGACTTCTAAGTTACGTTAAAAGAGACAAAAGGTTATGGAATTTTCTATGATAGAGTCAGTAGTACGCATGTGCTTCATGTATATGTGGACGCATCTTGGGACGATGATGCATCGACGAGACGTTCAACGTCTGGGATACTTACATACCTGAGAGACTACCTGGTAGATTGGAGCTCTAAGCGTCAGGGAATAATCACGCACAGCACCGCTGAGGCCGAATACGTAGCAGCGGACTCGGCCACGCGAATGGTGGCATGGTTTCGTACGCCGTTGAATGACTTAGGAGAAGAACAACTGAAACCGACAGAGTTGCATGAGGATAATATGACATGTCTCACGCTTGCGAAGAGTGAAGGACGTTTTCTGACCTCGAAACACATTGGGTTGAGATACCACTATCTGCGCGAAAAAGTGAAGTCAGGTGAAATAACGCTCACCTATATACCGACCGATGAGCAGCTTGCTGATTTGTTGACAAAGGCTTTAGTGCCGGTGAAGTTTGAAATTTTGATGAAGAAAGTTGTCGTCGAGATGGATGATTAATGAGAGTTGAATTATATGTGCGTGGTGAATAATTGGCACAATCGCCATGGGGGAGAGTTGAAAATCATGAATACCTGCTGTTTGTTGTTTAGTGTATTGGCACAAGACAGTAGTTGACTCTGACAGTGAATTGAGTTTGATGACTTTTAGCCTGACCACGTCGCCACTTGGCAGTACACGATTCAGCTACCCATTGGTCAGTCGAGTCTGAACCGTCGTCGTGAAACATTCACAAGATACGGCGCTGGTGTGACAAAATGTGTTATAAAGGTTTCCTATTTATGAGTCTTTGTGATACATAATAAACGCTGGATTTGACACAACTTTAACGAATAGCATTAAAACTCTGCCTTATTTTCTATTTTCTCTAACTAGTTTCCAGGACATTTTAAGTTTCCAAATAATGTCAAAAATTATTTGATTTTGTTTTGGTGGAATGTGGATATGTTTTCCAATAATCATTTGAAAGAGTCAAATTATTGTGAAGAAAGCGTCAAACTTTATTGGAAGTATTTTGGGACAATGGCGAGAGGTATATGCAGAAGAATATTATTTATTTCAGAATACTGCACGAAAGTTGTTTGGGATTATTCTGCATATCCGCATACTATATATCATATGAATTAATATTTGAAATGCTAGTAGTAATGTGGTATGCAGCATTTCACATATGGCAGGGAGCGTGCCACATATATCACGGTGACACTAGTATGGCATGACACATATGTCGCATTGACCAGTAACTGAAAAACTAATTTGGATTTAGTTACCACTGTTGTGCTTGCGGATGATGTAATGAAGCTGGTGGAATAATTTTCGACTTCGTGTTGAGCAAAACTGTTGTGATGATTTTGGATTTGTATCGAAGCTCAGTGGCGACAGTGTGCATTTTATTAGGGCCGTATACAGCACTAGTATCAGTTTTGAGTACATGGTTCAATCGCACAAAATCGGGAGTTGGTGCATTTGGTCGTGCGTAACTATCCAACGTTGCGGATGATACTTCTGGGTCCCCACACTGGCTACTTTCACAATCAACACTCTTATGTCCACGTTTCTGGCACCAGTTGCATTTACGTCTGTATCATTCGAAAACGAAGTGACACGAAGTGTCATCAGTACTTTGGGAACTTCGGTTTACCTAAAAAATCGAAGTGCCTTAGATTTTCTTTGAACTGCACTTTGGGTGAACTTCGAGTTGAACTTTGCTACTTCTGACTATGTTACATTAAATATTTCCGAAGTGACATCAGTGAAATTGGGGAAATTCACATGTGTGTTTGGTAAAAACCTTGCGATATATCTATAAATATGACCTGTAAAGCGAAGTGACATTGTTTTGTAAAATTATTACGAAGGCACATTGCCGCAACTGCAAATTCGGAGTCCGTACTTTGGAAAACTCCAAAGTGACATTGAAAACGGAAACTGCGGTATTGATTTCCGTCCACTTATGCCCGGAAAATCCGAAGTCGCATTGAAAATCTTCCCATTTATCACTACTATACATACTTCGAATATTTTTAATGTGATATTGAAAATCCTGTCGTTGACATAGTATTTTGACGAAATGTATATTGAATATATAATATAAATACGAAGTCACATTGAAAATATTCAATTATTATTGGATGTATCTTCGGATATGTGAAATGTTACATTGATAAAGTGGACTAGTATTTTCGAAGTAACTTCGAAAACATAGTATATAAAATCAATGTAACATTGACAACGTACGACGTGATTTCGAAGTCACTTTGAATATGCTAGATATAGTAATGAAAGTAACATTGATTACATAGACTTTATTTTCAAAGGTACTTTGAAAATTGTACGCAATTACCACTTTCGAAACTTGTATTTACATTGCGACTATCTCGTCTAAACTGTTATTTTGCTCGTATTGCATACCTTTTCCACGATAAAACCGACTAACATAAAATATACGAGAAATCCAACCATCTTCATGACCACGAAACGTTTTCCATTCCTTACGACGCACAACTTGTCCTCCCATAATGTCTACAGCGGTATCTTCAGGTACGATATGAATCTTTCCTCGGATACTATCAATCAGACAGAGACGATACACCTTTGATGATGTCGACAAACTGGATTCTCCTCTTGTTCTATCCCAGGATAATGTTGTGCAATCAAGTGCCTCATCTATTTCATCTCGAGCGAAAGTTAAGTTGTCAATAACATCCATATATTTCACGCAACAAAACTCCGAAAATCTGTTGTTGTTCCCACCGTCACCCCCCACGGGCTTGATTGATGATGAATTCCGATCTTTAAAATGTGTTGGTATCCGTATGAATGATAGTGATTTGGCAAAACAAATATTCATGTGTCCCTCTGGGACTGGTTCTTCATTTTCTTCTCCACATTATATCATAATAGAATCTAATCTTGACCCGGAGGTGGAATAAAATTTATCCTTTTCCACAATTCGTTGCATTACCCTGAAAGGAGATTTCTTGACATAGATGTGTGTACCGGAGATGTTACAATCCGAAAGTCTTGGGCACTCACAGATTGAAATGAACGCGGATGCTGGAAAATACAAGTCTATGTGTCCGAATTCACTAGACGAAATATCCATTTGTTTGAATTGTTGCTGGAGAAAAGTTGTTAGTTGTGTAATATCATCTGCACCAACCCGATTATACAGATCAATCAGTGCAGCATCCATAGTTTTACGAAGGTCATTTGGAGGAGAGTCTCGAAAGTGAAATGTTGATCGAAGTTTCTGAAAAGTTGTGGAAAAGGAGTGGTTCACACACACAGCACCATCCTTTCGAACAGCCTCTAATATCTTGTCTGGTTTCGTCCCTTATTTAATCCTGTTGAATGTTTTTGTTTTTAATTCTCTAGAAGCGTTGAATGCGCGCTGATCCATTTGGTTAACCGTCTCACCAACTCTGATAGACTTCCGTTTAGATGTTCTGCGGTACACTTCTTTCGTATCTGTATGACATCCTTCGTACAGTCCAGAATCCATGTATGAAACACTTCCCATCATTTCTATATCATCTGCGAGGTGGTCCAGTACATGGAACTTTGTTGTGTTCATGCCTGATGGGCTGTAGTTTTTAAATAGTGAAACTGCCTTGTGTTTGAAAGATGTGATAGTTGTGCGTAGTTGTTGCAAGTCTGAAGCTGTCCATACCGGATGTAGTTTTCTTCTAAATATAAGAGATGTCATATCTACGTAGCTGGTGAAATATGGTGTTATTTGTGGTTATGAACTTAGTCCACATAGTCTGTCACATATTTCCCCAAGGAATGGAGACACCTGATCGACACACATGTAATCCTTAGCTTCCAACATTCCTGCAACCCTCTTTTCCCTAAATAAACCGTACAGTGTTCCGTAACCTCCACCGGTTGTACAATCAATGTGAAGACAGTAACCGTTAGAATTTTTATGCACGACAGACTAAAAATAATTCAACTTACGTAATATAATTTTACGATAGAATCGTAGTGGCTTCGGAGATGCGTCTTGAGACAATTCTGTAGCTGTAAATTCCATGTACCCTAGAAGTTTAGACAAACACTCCTTCAGCATTTTGGAGACCTCAAGATTATAGTTATGCATTGGCTCGAAGTGAAAGATATTGTAAGTGTCCATTTAGGTTTGTATATTGTCGTTGTTGAAATTTAAGATCACAGGATACTTTGGATTGATTGACATTTCTTTCAGTGATAAAGAATCCTCTTGTAAACATGTTTCATTCTGATCTATTTTATTCGATTGCAATATAAGATTTGTTTGTTCTGCTGATCTCAGTGTGTTGACTGTAGAAAGTGCCATATGACTCGCCTTCACGAGGAATCGATGGCATGGTCGATTGATTTTAACTCCATGCTTTACTGAAAGTAAATCTTTTGCTTCTGGTATATCTACTACCCACGAAAACATTATTGGGTGGCAACTGAAAGGTAAACAATATGCAGTAGTCATTGAAATCCCCACCATTGCTTCATTTGACAACTGTTGCATACACCCCCCTATACCGTTTTGTAACATGTCTATAGGTAAATCTCGGTAACTGAAAGGTGATATACCATTTTTTGTATTAAAAGTTTGTACTTTTACAGGCAAGTAAGCCAGTAGTGTACGACCTGACATTATATTTTCTCTTCTGAAACATCCCCTGAAATTGAGAAGGTTTAGATGAAGTGGGTAGAAAGTTTGGCCGGTCATTTTAAAGTTGTTTCTCATTTGTCACTGTATAGTTGAATCAGTCCCACAGATGATTTGTTCTCCGTCGTCGCATTTTGTTTTCCATAGCACAGATGTATCGATACTTTATTTTATGGACAGTTCCATTGATTTTGCAATGGAGATTCCGATCTTTTCATTCGTTGGGTGTGTTAGAAACTGTGATATACTTTGTTTTCATGTGTACAATTGATGTTTATGTGCTCCAGAGAGGTTACGTTTTAGAATCTCAATGGCATTTCTAACATACCACGTGGTCTGCTTTCCAGACGATAAATTCATGATCCTTTCTTCAAAATCCTCCTCCTTAAAATATTTGAACATTTCGGATCTGTTAAACACGCTGACAGAATTAAACGATGGAAATTGTTGGCCAATGTTTGGTAAGTGGTCAGATATACAATATATTATTTGTATTAATTGATTTGTTAGTTTCGCATCACATCTACCATTTATCTCTATTATCGTATCTCTAAATTTCCATTCTTTACAAGCATTGGTTTCATTACAACTAACTTTGTCGCAACTGTCATTTGTTTCTTCATTTAGCAAACATTTTCCTGTTTCTAGCACACGTTCATCCTCTCCAAGGGTAGATAAGTCATACTGACATGTTTCTCTGTCAATGGCAAGTCTGTTTCCATGTCCACCAAGTTCTGTTGGTATAGATAATTGTTGTTTGGGTAATGACATGCCCATTTTATGTACATAGTGATAAAACTGTTCAATCGATGCATCTCTGCGGTGCATAAGATGTACGTGGGTATCGAGACCGTTTGATGACTTTGATCGAAAATCGCAGTTTGAATAGTTGAAAATCCAATCGGAATTTATACTCAAAATCATTAAAGATGCAATTGTGAAGTTAAAGTACGACAAGACTGTGTTAGAAATGTTGATATGGTTGAAGATACGTTGCACGTAGATTTAAAAATAATAGCTACGAACGGCATTCCGTAGGGAAGTTATGTAATGATGTATTTTGCAGGAAAAATCTCCCAGTATTTGGAACTTTTTTTGCTACATGTTTTTGCGATGAGGTTGTGTTATGAAAGATGTTGAAAAGAGTCGGACGTGTTATATCGATAAATGGTATATTATCAATAATTCAGATGAAGAAAGGTTGCTTTTATTTAATTTGAATGTATGATAAACGTACGGTGAAGACTGAGAAAGATTGTTCGACGATTGGTTGGGAACGAATAGATGACCGAAATGATGAAATTGGAAATGAACATCGAAAACCGCCGACGCAGTGTTATTCATGCACCGAAGCGATTTCATATATCTCTGATTTACCGTCAGAACGGAATGATGATGTAAATGTTAGCATTGAAGTAGATGAAACTATTGACACGGCGAATCATGGGACGGAGGTAGCGACGCAGGTAATGGCGACGTAGGTGGTAGTTACTGGTAATGATATGGGTAATCGTTCTTCATCAATGATGAACGAAAGGTACGCGCAAGGTGATAATACAGAAGTAGAAAATATTCATGATGATTAATGTAACAGTGAATTTGTGGCAAGTGCGTACCCGAAAGATGACGATGACGGTGAAGAAAATTTCGACATGTATCATGTCGATATAAATTATATACAAAAATTTGAGGATGTTCCGTTTATTCGGAAATGGCTGAAGTGTAGTTCTTTGTCATTGACAAAGAAATCTGAGGTGGGATGGTCCTATGAGCATCGAAAAGAGAAAGGGCTGTTCAATTTATTTTTGAATGGGCAATTATTCAATTGTGTCCGGGTATGGTCATCTGCTAATATGCAAGAAACAGGTCGTATCACACGTCCTTTAGCTATGGAGGAGTTCAACGCATATGTGGGATTGTAGATGGCTACATCCATCAATAGATTGAATACAATCAAAAATTACTGGGACAGTCGTACATTTCTGTGTAATGAGATGTTCAAACAAACTATGTAGCGCAACAACTACGAAGACATAAGGGCGATTTTGCGTTTCTACAATATAGCTACGATGTGGCTGTGTCTGATCCACTATGGCACAGTAGACACATGTTGGAACATTTTGGTAAAACTTCTGCCACAGTTGCGGTGCCTACTGGCGTAAGTTCTTTAGATGAAAATACAATAAGGTGCAAATGAAGGACTGGAGCACGTACATACATGAAATTTAAACCTGTAAGGTTTGAAATTAGATTTTACACAGTTGCACGTTGGCAAAATACATATGTTCGCACTTTAGTTGACAACAATTCTGGAATTAAAACAGGTATTTCCCCACCAGTGCAATATTCAACCACATACAGGCAGTTACGTGGTGTGTATCATAGGAAGATTATTGCTAATATTGTCAAAATCGATATCCCGTCAGCAGTTTGGTGTCTGCAGGTGTCACATCAGACTTTACTTGCGCCAAGACCGTCTCAAGGTCGACTTATAGTGAAAGATAATTTCTATACTCGACACTTGTTGGTTAAGAAAATGAAATTGCTCACTGATGGCGAACTGAATCTACTTGTATCCGTTCGTATGAATACTGCAGATGGGGTAAATAGGACAGCTATAAAGAAAGCAATTGAACAGTTGGCACATAGTAAACGTGGATAGTGGAGGCTGTGTCATGGGTTAGATCACATTATTGTAAATGAGACATTTACATAACAATCAGCTGTTGCAGAATTTTGCGGTTACACTATTTTCAAAGACCGTGCTTTTGTTGTGTTTTATTGTAACGTTCTGCAGAACACGCCCCACATGGATGTTGAAAGTCCATGTGAATATTCAGTTTCATGCGTACATTGGTTAGCATATTTACCTCTTTGGACTGGTAATGAAGCCATACATAGACAAATTTTTAGAGTCCATGCAATGATAGTTGCATATAATCTATTCATGAATTGGGTTGATGAATTTGATCAACTACGATCTACAAATGTAACTGAACGTCATGAGAAAAGGGTACCCATGAATATTTTTACGTTTCTTTTGTATGCTAGTGTCTTAAATGCGTTCTCTCTGTTCAAACATTTGACAAATGACTGCCCTACTCTAACAGTACGAGAGTTTGAAAGGATAATATGTGAATCCCTCTTCATGCCTCTTATTATTGGGACTGAGAGTCGCGCCGCTTTACGAACTCAACTTTCACCTCAACAATCTACAGCAAGAACCGTCCATACTGTAGAAAATGGCGAACATATTTTATCTGAACAATACTTGCTCTGTACAGTAGGACGGAAATCCACTCAGCGTCACGTTTGTAATATTCTACGAAGGGACGGAAAAGAAAAACATCAATTTATTCTTGTGTCAAATGCGAGAAGGGATTTCATGTAGATTGTTTTACATTTAACCATTGCAGATATTTATTGAGAGAGGAAAGGCCGTCGTTGTTACAGGTAATTGAAACCGCAGAACATACAAGTATCGTTCCGCAACGAATGAAAAGAGTAAATCGTTGTACTTCCACTTTAGAAAATGCACATGTCCCGTTAATATTCTAATGAGATACAACTCTAGTTCTCTTTAAATCCCATGCATGCACCTTTAGGATCTGGCCATTCTGCACGTATCGCAGTCAATACACAATGAGTTAGTTGTAGTCTAGTTAGTTTCCCTAATATTCCAGGTCTTTCATACGCATAAATTCTGTACGCCTTTTTCCGAATTTTACCCATTGGTTTCTGCATTACCTCTATATTGTCATTCATTCTTTTCTCCACTTCAGCGTTGTCCATTTCATCTGTCCTTGGTTCATCATCTTCTTCTATGCTTTGAACTGTCTTCATTTTAACTTCAACACAAAATTTGTCCCAATAGCACGGCGTCCCTCCACATGTCAGGCACATACTCTCCCCTTCCAGTTCACCACCATCATCTTCTACATCATGAACATTTACAATATCACCCACTGCATGTTTCGGCTCACTTCCATCCCCTTTACATGTCTTTCGTCACTTATTCCTAACTTCGTCCACCTTGGCATGTCTTTCCTCCTCAATTTTTACAGTGACTGATGCCCCATTTCATTTTGATCCTTTCATACCGTTTCAAACGAACCAAAGAATATGTTGGTGTAAAAGACTGAATATAATGTAGAATGATGATGGAAGGCGGTTTTCATCCGTTTCCTTCTTCAAAAAAATTGCACTACTGATGAATGACATTGCTTCCTTTTTTTTATTTCATTTGGTTGCATGTCAGGCCTATCTCATTATTCATATTCCTTCTCAACTGACAATCAAAAATGACATATTTCATTACCTAATCAATATCCACCATCACTTGAGCCTTCCTAATGTAGACATTGTTGCCCACTATCCCACCTATATCTGGATATAATGTTTTTGGTAGTTAAAGGGTTAAGTACCCATGAATTACTCACTCTCCGTTTTCCAAAATCCCTAATCATCATAATTCAACTATTAGAGTATCTCCACCAGTAGGTAATTTTTTTATCAAACCAGAAAAAAAGTAATTTGATGTTACACTTGTTTCCCCAACGGCAAAAAAAAGTATCAAATAATTTGTCCTGAAAACTTTTCTGGGCAAAATACTGGGTAATATAGCCCAGGAAAGTCCTGGAACTTTTCGAAGAAATTGAACACAAACCCCAATACGATTGGATGAAAGGAGAGTGCAGCTTCCCGCGGAAAATTGCAAACACTTCAGAACGAGTTGCATTTTCACCAACAAAAAGGATGAAAACGACGCATCATACCTCCACGATTATGAAAGAACCTCCCACAAAATCACGAACACTGCCACAATAAATAGTTGTTCTCCATCGTGAAACATGTCGTCATCTCAACCGTCACCAATGTTTACCGTGTCCGCAAGCCAACACCGCAGATGGAGAGGACGACACGCGGGGCACGTTACTCACTAAAGCGAATGCAACCTGCCCGACGTCCTCTTCAATGATCTCGTTGAAAATTATGTTGTCCATGGTGCCGTGAATTGAGAAGAAAATCCTCGCTTTGATAATTTGAGAAGCTACCGGTGGGTATTGAACATTCATTTTGAATCAAATTACAAAAAACGTCACCGGCCAATAATATCATTACAAATATTTGCTATTTTTCTTTTTTGATTAGGTATCGGTGGAGATGCTCTTACATTATGATAAAACATGACATCACCATCATCTTCATCAACATACTTACAATAAGCCCAAGATCTACGTAAAGCTTGAAAGACGGGAGTAGGATCATGATAATAATGATCACCTAACCCTTTTTTACAGCTTGAGTAGCTTCTTGAGCATGATAAAAAGGCATTTGTGAAAATAAATGATGAACTACATGAGTATCACCTATATGATAATGAAGTACATTGGAAACACCATAATTACGATCAATTGAATATAACGCACCACGACTAATAGAAAAAGCTTTTTTTGTATAATGTGGTATAGCTGGATCTGAAGGTTGTAACTAAGTTATTGTTACTAACCAACCATTAACAATTAAATAAGGCAATATTTCATAATAAAGAACATTCATCCCACCAAATTTATGAACACAATATGTCATTGTTGATAAAGCCATACCTAAAAATATACCAGGTATTAAAATATCATGATAATCAAGCTTTGAAAATAATTTACTTTTAGGACCAAAATGACTTGAACCAAAGTCTTTAGGTTGACTAGCAACGTTAATTGATAGATATTCCCACCAAGAAAAGTCCACATTTTTAAAATAGCAATAGATCACCAATAGGACATTCTTCTAAATCTTGTTGAATTCCTGAGCGATATTCATGAATGCCACTTGATGTAGATGTTGATATACCATGTACATTGTTATAATTTTGTTTATTACTTCGTACAAAAACTTGATCTAATGCCATATGGTTGGTTTTTTATGATTTTGTGCATGTGTTATACGCCATGAATGATAAGGAACTAATAAAGCACTATGTAAGATTAAACCAAAAATATCATTAACCGATTTCCATGGTGAAAATGATTGATGTCCACATTCATGTGCTAATACCCATATACCTGTCATAACAGCACCTTGAAACCACCAATACGTTGGCCATAATACAAATGATGGTATAAATGATGGTACATGTAATTTTGAAACTGCATTCTTATCAAGCCAGTTTATTAATAATCCCATTGCTGTTATCATTATCAAGTCTTGAACAACATGTTGCACAGACTTTACTATGGAACGTTTGAAACAATGTGCTGGAACTACATCTCGGATTTCTTTTAAACTTAAATCTGGTGGTGGGACCGGTGCTATGGGATAGTTATCAGGCCGTTTGTACTCAGCATCTCGTTGCTCGGCCGACGCCACCATTGTTTCAAACAGTTACGTTGTCTTTCTGGATGAGTAGATTGATTGAAGTGATTATAAAAGTTATTCAAGTATTTTGAACTATTCAGAACACGAAAGATGGGTTGAGGTTAGAGATTGACAATGAGGTTAGATGTATAGTATGTACAAACCTTATCCAGACAAATGAAGATATAATTTGAGACGAAGAGTACAGTCAACCACAAAAGCAGATTTTAGATTA
>JAULBU010036674.1:0-15324 GCA_032358235.1 Odonthalia washingtoniensis | reverse complement strand
TGCGCTATCGGAAATCACATATGGAACTGGCACTCAATAACAGCTAGTCAGAAGCTAAAAATATCTACAAAGTTGATATGTTAACCACTATGAGGTGGTTTAAAAAAGCATGGGTTGACCTTACACCAGTCAGAACTTCAAACTGCTGGGTGCACACAGGAATTATGGGCGGGGTGGATACAAGAAGAAGTGTATCTGATGCCCGCTGACGAAGATGCCTGCATACAGCAGGTGAATGGTGAATCACTCGTGGCTCTAATTATGGAAGAGCATACTGCTCCTGCCACTGATAGTGATAGGGAGGGTGATGAGTATATGGTATCTCTTCCAGGTTGCAAAGAGCAAATTAGAGCTCTAGCGACTGTGAAGCGCATTTCTGCGTATCCTGGAGAAGGCATTGTTGTATTTCTGTGCACTATGCACAGAATTCAAAGAGCTGTTAGGATGGAGGCATCTAAAGCCTCGACACAGAGCACAATAGTTGAGTTTTTTAAATAAATATGAAACTTTTCAATGATTGGCCAATATTGCATAGTATGATAACCATTTGATAACTGAAACCCCCCGATAACTGGAACGAGGTAGGGTTCACCAAACGGTTAAACTTATCGAGAGACTACTGTAAATGAAACTGTGGAGGACGAGGATGGACGCCACAAATGGAAGTAAAAGTATTTATAGGATACATTAGAAGAATTTTAATTATTTGAAGATGGTGAATTGGATAGTATCCAAATTTAGAGAATTAAAGGATCTATTATCAACTCGCAAAACATGTGAAAGATAAACTGGGAGGAAAATATGAAACAACTGTAAAAGTACTAAAAACACATTGTGGAATTGTGGATTTTGTCTCGTTTTGTTGATAAAAAAGTCATCTAGAAGAGTCTGGGTTCCAAGAATAGCCTAAAATTTCAATACGGACAAATATTTTTGCAGTATATATTGATGAGATATTTATATATTTGCGTGTCATTTTCCGAAACACACAAACTGAAAAAATACATGGAGATAAGATTCAATTTATGATAGAAGAAGACTTTATGAAAGTGAAGAGGGGTATTTCCGATTCGGAAACAACAGTGATGATTATAGATTATAAGATGGTGCAGATAGAACTGTAGATTATGAATAACGGAAGAAGCTTCTTACCAAATTGATATATCCTCTTTGAAAGTGATCAATTTCAGGATAGATGAAGACCACTTCAAAAATCAACCAGAATCGAGAGCAATAGAGGACCAAAAGATTTCAAAAAGAGCCGTATTGGGTCTCTTACGTATTCTGTTTGCCTAATGGGCTTACGGTTAATATTTTACATGCCAATATATTAAATTAACCATTGTTATTTTATTTTGTAAATGTCTTCAAGAGAGCCACTAATATGAACGGAAGCTCAAACAATGTGGGGACACAATACATTATTAAATTTTATTATAAATGATACTTCAAGGTTGTTGATGACATCAAATTGATCAGAACATTGTTATGAATGCATCTAGATTATTACAGGAGAACCAAACAACCCCATCCTTATCAGTACAATTTAAACCCTTAACCCCGTGCCTCCCTTGGATGTATAGACAGGAACTTCAAAGACAATTGAACTGGAATTCAAAAATTGAATAACAATAAACATTTATCAAGACCCTTGTGAAGACGGTAGGATGAGGTTGAGGAAATGACTTGAAAAAATTTAGGATTGGACCGTGCACGACGATTAAAAAGAAAATGAATATTCGTATCCAGTACAATGTTCACCTCTATTTGGATATTTCTTGATTTGGATTCGCTAAATTTTCTTGCAGATATGCACAGAAGGGCTTATTGCAGTTGCAAAGCCATTTTAATGGAAACGAATATGCCAAAACCTTTCTTGGATTTTTGCCGTAACATGAGGACGTAACGGGAGTCCTTCCAATTAGAAATGACAAATGTTTATAGATGAAAGAAAAAATGAGATATTACATGGACATTGAAATTCGGGCTATCTCCCCTGTTGGCAAAATGTGCAGACTGGAGTGGCATAAAAATCCATGCCACACCGCTCCAGTATAGTTATGAAGCGAAGTACATGTATAGTATCTCTTCCTCCAACCGGCCGCCGCCGGTCAACACAATACGTGTGACGGTTGGGTTATTCAATACCCAAAATCATGATCGTAGATCAAGTTCGTACTCATCCCAAAATATGTCCAACGTGTAAAATATTTCCCCAAAACTACTGTTGAGAATAAAATGTGAATCATCCGCAAAATACTGTAGAGTAAACGTATGATTGAATTAATATCTAATTCATTACTCTTGCATTGTATGCCAAGCATTCGGAAACGGTTGCGTCATACTTCGCGTCAACAGTTTCCATTATTGTCCAGTTCGTACCCCTTCTCTCATTTTTCATCATCTTCCCATACTTGGGAACAAATGGCGGTGTTTTCTTGACAAACTTTCTTATCCTCTCCTCCACCAGAACTTTTCTTTATAATTTTACTAAAAGTATAAAGAATAGTTCTGGTGTATCCCTAGAAGGGATCAACTTCAACATTTTGGTTTCGTTAATATGGGAGTTACTCCTTCTACAATAGGACGGGTACTGTAAGTACAAGTAATCGGTGGCATTTAATCATCTCAAATCAACATTAAAAATGCCATGAATTAATTATTTCTTAGTACAGCCTTGAAGTATTAATAGGGTCCCCTTATTGTCACTTCATTCGGCAGATATGCAGAATGAAGGTTTATCACCGTGTTTCTGTTGAAATTTTTTCCACGACGTTGCTATTGCAGATGGACAAACTTCGTCCACTGTTGAACAGTTGAATAAATTATTACACCAGGAATGATCGGGTACAGTCAAAAAATAATACCGGTCTTCAACTTATGGAGTTTGGTATCTAGCAACGGATTGAGATCATGTATTACGACATTCATTTACAACACACAGAAGTTTTGTAGAACACATCTGATCCAAATGTTTTCACATTACGAAATCAATTTTATTATGTCTATTTAATCAAGTCATTTTTAGTACTGCGATATATCCATGTGCATATGGCTAAATTTCTAAGCAGTATCCGATAATCTTTTAAATATATCAATATAGGACGATTTTAGAATTTTAAATCCATTCGTATGTGGAGTAGATAGTTTAACAATTCAAATATTGTTCGATGATAGCTTTCTGTGTGAATATAGTATATGTACATCTCATATATTTAAAATTATGTATTTTCATCTCAATATCAATCATATCAATACCAAAGAAAAACAACTTTTTTGTTTTTCATTTCCTACATACGTTAACTTATTGTACTGTAGAATTATTATTTAATCAACTGAATTGATTAAATAATAATTCTACAGTTAATATCATATTGTGAGATGACGGAAGTATCATGTACTACTATCTAATGCATATCATATGCAGTAGAAGCGCATTTTAGTGAATATTTCAATATAAGTAAGTTAATACTGGTTTTATTAATTGGGTAACTGATTTAATTATCATATTGTGCATTTTTGAAATTTCGCGTACATTAACTCATTGGCCATGACTCATTTGGAACAAAATATATTTGGTTTGCTATAATAACAAGTTCAAGTTCTAATTGAAATTATCTAAATAAAATACATCTTTATTACATGAAAGTACATTCTACGTATATTTATCATTAAAATATAGTATGATACTGTTTACATATGAGACTGGTCCGCAAGAACTCTTCTTAAAATTTCATGGCAACTTTAACACTCAATATTGGCCCAGAAAACATCTTACAGTACGATTTCTTGTCTCTCAGAATCTTTATAATTGATTCGACAGATTGTGTTACAGAGAAGCCCTACAAAATTCGATTCATAATGAAATGATAGAATAAACAAGTCAACTTGTAAAGGATGGATTTAATGCAGTAGGCCGTCTTCCTCGAAGGGTTTAGACACAGCCTCATCCTGGATTCTCATGTCGACTGATTGGTTGGACAACTTTGAATAGTATTGAATACTATTCAATGGTCTCGTAAACCTCGCAGTTGATCTGCTATTGCATGCACCGTGTTTGGAAGGTGGCCGTCGATAAATGAAAAGTCATTTTTGTCGGAATAGTTGTAGAGGACAAAAAATTGGGACTTCGTTAACCGTAAAATTTAGTTCTATATATGCAGACAATATTATTACATCATTTTGTGAATAAATAAGAGGTATTATATTATTTAGTGGTATTCGCAACTGATATATTGTATAAAAAATACCATACAAATTTCATGTAATGATTTCTGAATGGAAGTTTTTAAACTTACTGACTTTTATTAGTAATGCAATTTCCTAATTTTACTAAATATTTGGAGCGGCAGTGGCTTAACGTTTATATTCATTACAACATTTCAAAACTTTTCCACACTTGCATGTAAAATCAGCCAAAATGTTTTTCATCATTGAAATACCTTAACAAGGAAGTTCCTTTTCATTCCCTACCACTGAGAATCATCAATATTTGGAAATTTCCGTGTATTTGACTTACCTCACGACAAATCGAGAATACAGTCTTGGTTTCAACTCAATTTGTCATTCTTACATTTCATCACAAAATCATCATCTGCCAGACAGTCCAGTGGATACTAATCATACTAAATAAACGAATCAAGTTTTGAGCCCGGGACGTACAATTCTCCATCCTTTCCAAATTAGTACTTGAAAAATCATCTGCTCAGGATATTCATATAATCATATTCACTCATTAACATCTTCCATTTATATTTTGAAAACTTATGCACTACTATTACAATTTCACTTCATTCTTTCGAATTTCTTATGTTTTTAGGTACATAAATTCTGATTTAGTAATATTGTATCCAATACGATATTTAGTATTTGGTGTGTCGTATTTATCTTCGGTAATCTGCACGTTGAATTAATAATTTTTCCCATCTAAATTATACTGGTTTGGTTCATGCACCTAACATGTTACTGCTAGAACTTACTGAGATAAATCTTTGGATTTTAGTTACTGAATATAAACAAACGTTCATGGATTTTATACAGGTCCAATAAAAACACGTTCCACCCGTATCTTCTGCCTCGTATTCAAGTTTTTTGTTTATTTGATTCCGATTTTTTCGGCTAGTAACGGTCTTAAGTATTTTGTATTTTGTATGAGATATTTTGTATTTGATGCAATGCCACAATTATTTTATAAGAATTTTTCTATTTTCCTTTTCTCGTATGTGACACAATATGATTTCGTGACATTTTTTCATCAGACTGATATATTTTTAGTGATATACATATACACATATGCATATGTATACATGATATTAATCATACTGTTAAATATTAAAATATTTGGAGCATCTCCACCGGTAGACTGTAAAATAGTAAAACAGATTTTTTTAAATTTTTACGGACGAATTATAGCGAAAATTCCCTTTTCCGATCTCCAACGCTGTATCGGTAACGCTAAAACCCTCGCTATGCACGGGGCGGTAAAAATATCTCTAAAAATTATGTTTAGGGAAACTTTTATCCTCGCCCCTAAAACCAATAGCAAATTAAAATGCATGATTTTCAATTGCTGACAAGGCAATGAAGCTGTGAAGGTGAATCATCAAAAATCTGATAAGGAAATCCAAATGGATGAATAAGAGATTTTACACATTTTCCGTCTCTTCACTTATGCTACAATTTTAAGAAAATGGCAACACCAACCAGTCCGAAACCTTGTCGTGGTAAGTATCCACAGTGGAGGGACTTGGAAACCTTGACCGCTGTAAGGGTGATACTTGTTTCCAAGGCTCCATTTTCCTGATTGAACATCAATAAATAATCGGGAGCAATCAAATATATTTAAATAATTCATAGCCCCCTGGAAACCGAATTTTTGGTGCTATATCCATAGTCGATCGTTGCAATTTGACGCAAGTCGTAGTTATGGAGGGGATTACCTTCCTATGTTTTGTCCTTGATCAGGAACAGAACCACAATGGAATGTACATCCAGAACAATCCAAAGATCTCAAAGCTCTTGGAAACCCAAATTTTTCGTGTCTTCCCATCAGCATCTTAGTGTCATCAGATGTAAGATGAAGAAGGTATTTGGCTTTGAATTTATTGACAACAGCACAGCCGTTTCGGCAGATTTGTAGAGTGGACTGATGGTCGAAGAAATTCTGCAAGTGCGTCTGATCCAATCTGAGACTTAATCGTCGAAGTGCACCTACAAGCTTCTGATTTGTAGTTGTTGACATGTTACCTACACAATCAGGCCCCTCCTTAAAATACTTGGTAACTTCCAATATCCCTGATCCTATCCTATAATGAACCGAGCGCGGCATTCGAAGTCGCTGTTCGAATTCCACTTCATTAAATGTTGGTACATTGACTCCTGATTGTGGCTTATGTAGTGACTGGTAAAGTAACTAACAACAATCAAGTATTTCCACAGCAGCGACGCTGCCAACGTTTCTATTTGCTGCTCTTTCGGGCACTGAAATTCCATGCAATTAAATCGTTTTTCGCAGTTGTCGCTGCCTCATGGGTATTTATGCCATGACAGTTGTCGTAAATTCTGCAGCTGATTGCAATGTGTCTTCTCCTGACCCGTCCATGATGATTGCTGATGTTTGTTGTGGACTTTTTTGCTTGCAAACGGACATTCGAGATCATCTCAATCGGTACACATTACACTCACCGCAATTAATTCGGCTAGAAACGTTTGCCCTTGCGGATTTTTTTTGTAAGTCGTTTTCCAGATAAACTGTGATACGGGCACCCAATACATTTCCAACAAGTTTCAAAAAGTTTATAAAGTTTTACTGTTTTACAGTCTACTGGTGAAGATGCTATTATAGTCTGTCTTATAGCCCATAAAATTTTTGATACTTAACCTATCCCCGGTATAATACCTAGCTGTATTCCACTTTTTTTTCAATTTTCGCATAATTCATCCCTTGTTAGATACGAAATCCTACCTGTTTCATAGATCATCTACCTTGTTATACTACGCATCTCTCCGCATCCTGTAGTTCTTGGAAAAGTTAACATAGATGTTTTTTCTTTTAGGCAGTACACGCGCCAATGAATCCTACAGATTTCTGCTGTTATTGCAGAAACAATTCCAGTACATAGTGGCAAAAATTCAGTAGATGAATGGACAATTCACTCTATTATTCACATCAATACACATACCGTCTCATAGAAAATTACGATTAATAATATTATTTTGAGCTATACAATTCTTAATGGAACGTATGTTTTACAGGAAGCTGTTCTGCATTTAAATATATATTTATAAAAAGTTTCAATGTTAAACTTCAGTGCTATTCTATGACACAACGGGCAAAATTCATATAAAACATAGTGAACATCTCGAAACGTATTCTATAAGTTATGTAAACTTCAGCATCATATGCAATGTACAGATTTTGGCGCGAGCTAAATTCATGTTTATACCCTTTTAAGTATTTGTAAATTCTGTCGTAAATAATTTCTTTCCATATGTAGCAGTAACATACTCCAGTTTCTCATTTGATACATTAATTTGGTGATCTAAATTGTGATTATATTTATCGCCCGTAAACTGCCAAAAATTAAAGCTGACATTTATTTCCGGAAACACTGAAGCTATATGTGAATATCATTGGACATGTAGATCAAGTAATGAGGAATTTATAATAACGGGGAAAGTATTTGTAGTGGAACACATAGATTATGGCTCAAACTTAAACATTATGTAGACGTTATGTCATGGCACATAGTATCAATTTAGTATGCCCGCGGCAGTAATTTAAACTTATCTCAGTGCGTAAGTTTTTGGTTTTTAATTGCTTACTTTACAATTCTCATGATCTTCACCGGATTTGGCCGATGAAAATATCAATTGAAAATTAAATCAAATTTATGATACTGATAGCATTGATATTTCATCCTTTTTTGTTAAACTTTTCTTCCATTCAGGACATATATTTCAGATTTGAATCATGAAATAAATGAAAAGAAAAAAGGCAGGATGCGCTAATTCCTGATATCAATAGAGACCTTAATCACAACCCTTAAAATTATTCTGGTGAAGAGTTGAGTCTTTCTAATGTTGAGTCTGCCTTACATCCATGTCCGAAACTACATCAGCGTAAGGTCTCTAAAAAAGAGCAATAGATTTCGCAATGAATTTTTAATAAATCCCAACACAAAATGGGTCACAAAATCTCCCGCCGCGCATGAATTTATTGCACAATTAATCTAAATTGCCAAGCAGTTTGGCATTTTCACACTTCTTGTTCTCGTATTCATGTTGCGATGATTCGAGTCTTTTCTGATGACCACCAATCTGATTAATGGAGAAAGAGCTGTTGGATTCTCTGTTATTTGTGGACAACCGACAAAATTACGTGACCACAATGAAATTCCACTTACAAATAGTGTAGCCTACAGAAACCACAGCACTAATAAATTTATGTTATAATTAGTGGGATTTGGCAAACCAGTTTTCGATACGTTGTACGTAATGCCGGTACTGTATTTTCGATGTTGATTTAATTTATCCACAACTCGTATCAAGTTCTCAATAAAAGTGCTGTTTTATTCACCGGACTTTTCGGACTCTACGATAATTTTTGGCCCGTATTGTGGATGACCATAGTTTTGGAATCACGTTAATTGAATTGACAAAAGTTATTTTTAGCCGTCGGTGGCGGAAAAGAAACCGGCGGTTGCTGTTTGGAAAAAGAACTGCATGATAGGACTTAAAAGCAAAAACGCTTTGAACCGTTGTTGATGCTTTTTTTTGCATAACCGCAACCGCGGTGAAGAAACAACGAAACGTCAACAAGCACACCACCGTGGACATTGGGTCAACTCAGCCTGAAGACCCTTCATATGACCCCACGGATGAAATTCCTGAGCTCGAACACAACGCACCCAATCCCCTACTTTGTAACCTTTTCCCCAACGTGCGAGAACAACATGGGTCAATCTACCACCGGAGAATGAACTTAGTCTCTTGAAAGAGATCCAAGCGAACGGGGCACATACTGCACCATACGACCAAGAAGATGTCCCGTACAGAACAGTTTCGAAAAAATGAACGACAGCGGTCTACTCCCATGGAGAACAGATGCCAACAACTGTAGGGACAGATTTCGTTACCTGATCAAACCGTGGAAGAGGAGCGATTACACGAGGTGGGCAGAGTTGGGTACTGTGGAAAATTGTACGGACTTCGACAGGTTGTGTTGTGACTTGAATTCAGAGATGAACGACGTAGAAGTAGGGCGTAACGTAACTCTCGAAAGAGTGAGGGTACGGGAGGAAAATTTATTAAATGCTGGTGAAGAAGTTCGATATTATGCGATGCGACGCCATTCTAGTCGCAATATGGATTAAATATCTGAAGAAGATGGGTCTACATCACAATCTGCACCAACCAAAATGAGACGTTTGACACACAACATTCAGATGATTAGATCAATGGGGGCACTGGAGGAAGCAGAGTTACGTAGGACAGAATTTCAAACCCGCAGCGATTAACCGGAAATGAGACATTTCAATTTAGATTCTGAGAGAGTTGGCTTCGAAAAACGTGTTCATTTAGTCAAACAGGTTATTCGAGTCACAACGAATTGAACTCGATAGCTATAGAGACATGCTCTAAAATTCTAAAGTAACGCGGTAATGATGTAATGTAAACGAACAGTTTTCGTTGTAATTATATTTTTTCTAGTAAAGTCCATGTGTGTGAAGTTTTCTTTATGTCCTTAAACCCCCAATTCATCGATTTCCGTAGTCTATTTATTTCCGTTTTGAAATGACACTGTTCATCAGTTAAAGCCGCCCCTTAAAATGATATTTGTAGAAAAGCTATAAGTACATAGGCACTGCCACCATTGATGTAGAATTGTCCGCCATCTATCAGCAAAGATCTTTGCAGAGCAGGTTCAATCTGTGAATATCTAAACAGCGTCATTTCATGACGCCATGACTCCAGTGGTCCAAATAAGTGATGAACTATTCCATCAGGGGAACTCATGGATTGGAACTTTACCCAATTTCTCCTTTTATGACCTGAATAGGGAGCTCTTTGCATCACCCCCTTCAACCGTGAAATGAAAATTTGAGTTCCATCTATGAAATCTACATCGCCGTCGTATGGCGCTCCCCTTCTTTTAATGCAATCCGCATCAAATTCAGATTGATTTCTGATAAAGTCATCACTGTAGTTGGTGACGAGGTTTCCAAACTTTGAGTTGAAAACTCTAGACATTCATAGAAAATTTGGTTCGACACACCAGCCGTCTTTCCAAATTCTAATTCAAGTGTAGCCCATCTATTACCCGTTCCAAGTCCGCGGCACATTACACGAAAGGAAAAGATGAAGTTCGTTTTGAAACGCATTTTTTAGTACTGTTCAATTCATTTGGCCACTCAGTTAGTTTTTTCTATTTTATAGATATCCTCCTTTTTGAACATATAATTTCATAGGCATGTGCTGTCATCTATGACTTCCAAATAGAACTTTCTACCATTTAAACCATGTGACCTGTCCTGCAGTAGATCAATTTCACGGAGTTCGTATTCGATACCACGCAGAAACATTCCTATCATTGACAGTAATGCATCAATACCTCGAGCAAGTGTGAGCATACTTATGTCCGTTATAACTCGTGCCTCGTGATTCTGTCTCTGTGTGTCACGGATACGCATCGTGAAGTTATAATTGATCACGACTTGATTTGGCGCAGGGTGATGGTGTACGGGTGATAGTGTACAAGAAGTAACTAACAGGGAGGGACGGCTACGTAGTGTGGTGATCGAAGGTAAGACGAAGCGTGAGTCGGAAAGGGTAACGGATGGTGACGCAAATTAACGTATCAGGTGATCGGTGAACCTGAATTAAATCAGTGGCGCTTCATTCTTGATCTTTGGCTTGTGAAGGATGTGGTGGAGGTTCATGGTGGAGGAGAATAGTATTTTTTTCACATTTCATTTCTGCATGGTAGTTTCTTGTGATGTAATTTACCCTGTAAGGAACCCTGTTATAATGTTTCTATCGACAATTTATATTGCCAAACTTTCACCTCGTATAAAATTTTCAATAAAGAATGCTGTAGTAATTCTATCAACTAGCTATCGAAAAATAGTTTGCCAAATCCTACTATTGGGAATAAAATTTAGATGAAAATAATCACTCTCATAAAATAGTGGAAGTAGGTATGAAGCAATTTTAGAAATGGAAGAGGAGACGGGAGTGCAATTTTATTATATGAAAACAGTATATAAACATCCCAATGTATAAATGTAGAAAATTTCCTGAGAAAGAAAAGAAAAAAGAACACGGTTCATTCTAGTAAATAATAAAACTCACCTTTTTAAGTTGCATTCATCTTCAATTTTATTATTATTTCATCAGATTCTAAACATTCAAGCGCTCGGATTGATAGTAAAATTTAATTCAACATATGACGTTTTTCGCGCAATACAATTTGAAAGTTCATAGCATGGTTTTTGACCCCCTACATTGAACCCCAGCATCATTTCCCAAAACCATGTCCAAATAAAATGTACATTTCGTTATTTTAAAAACCATTTTCTACTGATTCTATTGGTGTGTATTTTCTGGGAATTGAGCGTGCATGAAGAGTTAACTTTATGGAAAATTACTACTGTTAAACATTATCACATCACATCACATCATTCGTAATCATCATCTAACTACTATCAACATCATATAGTTCAATCGAAATCATCTTAATAAAACACCATCTAGATCACTCAGTATTATCTCAGTAATATTGACGCACGTCAGCATCGCATTTTTTGAACATCATAATTTCGACTCCCGACTCCCTCTAAATCAGTCTTACGTTCACTGATCACCATCATTCAATTGGTACTAATCAATGTCAAGTCAACTGATCAAAATAATTATTTTATCAACATTACCGCTCTGGTCGTTCAACATGATAACAAGAGATAAATATCACCCACTTATCTCAACTTACAGCAATCTACAAACGGTTCAAAACATTTTTTCAACAGAAAAATTGCTAGTCAAGTTATCATCACAAGTTTAATATTTCTCAATAAGAAATCTCTGGTATTACATACTTAATCAAGCATCAAATGTTTAAATAAATTCATCATATTATTTTATTTATTTAAATCTTCTCCTGCGAAATCCCGAGTGTGACGTATAAGCCCTGAGAGGTAGAATGTACTACCTCCGCTTGACACACCGATTCCTCTTTGGGTATAAGACGACACTGCGTCAATAATGGAGATGAAAATTAGTAGGATGTTTCCCAGTTTCCTTATTTGGCATTATGTTTGGCCTTGGTAGGGTTACGTGTCAGGCACGAAACTTTTTAAATTAATTTAAAATATTAATATACTATCAGTAGTGGAGATTAAATAAGGAAGAAATACATATTTTCAGTATTTATTGGTACTGGAGAATTCATTTAAGTTCTTCATTTTTTACTTGAAAAAGAAAAGTTGTTTTATAGACAAATCCGGATTACAATTGCAATAATTTGAAAAATGGTACATGCCAAAAGAGTCATGTATTTTTTTGATCATTTTATAAAAACAAATGACTATAAACTACTAGTATATCTTGTATAAACGTTAGATGTTTAACCTTCTCAACAAATTCGTTAAGTATTATAGTGATGTGCGGTGTAATCTGTTACTGTAGCACAGAAGAAGTTTCAAATTTTGAACTTTCGTAATAAAGGAATTATACTGGCGTTTATATAGTGTATTAGTGTAGACTAGAAAACGGTTCTTAGAAAATTTAGAGATTGACCATTTATATGTACGAAATAAGCAGTTGCATACTACACAGTAGAATGGAAGAAATCTTATCCTTGGTAAGAAATGAGCAGTAGCAAAGCACAGTACAAATAGTTTAATATACTACCTAGGGTAAGTATTTAAACTACTTCCAGTTACTGGATTTAATAAATCTAGATGTAAATCCAGTTAAAATATCCCCACCAATATATCCAACACACAATCTAATCAAGTCCCATATTTTAATTGGACTCAATAAATGCCTCCCAGTGGTGAATTCCAATCAAAATATAAACAAAAGCTGTTGGATTCCATTTCGTACGTAGTATATCCAAAAAGGGTCAAATTGTATTCCATTGGCAGAAATCCAACAACATATGGAACCCGATTCGTATGTGATTTACAGTAGTAGATAATCGTTTGGTGTCACGCACTACACTTGGTCTCTATTGTGTGGCATATTATTCTTTGATCGTCACCGGAAAGGTCGCGCCTCCAAGACTCAGCTAGTCACCCTGGAACTGTGACACGACAGACTATGACTCAACGTCTTGAGCCACACGACCCATTTTTACCATGGGATTCTATATCAAGTTATTGTTGTATTTCGATTATACATGGCGTCGATCAAGTACTCTAATTACTGAGCGCCGGTTAAATTGAAAGTAAGAATTTAACATGCCACGTGTATGGCCTTAACCATCGCCTTATAACTCTAGGTTCATCCGCACTGAGTTTTTTCTTACGTATTTAACAAGCCTCTTTTATCTGTCTATTAAGAACAAAATTCTAACACCAACTTTAATTTTTCACCATTTAACAGGATATTGGTCCAGTACTCTAAAACCTTGATATATCCTCATCTTCTTCTGTTTTCTCCTCTCCCTGTGAATTGATCTCTGTTTTTTCACTGGGACCGTGTAACAGCAGTACGTATCTATCATCCCATTTTACCTATCTCCCCCATTCCTATCCGTATAAATCAACCGTACGCTCAATCCTCAATCCTACCCCTTTTCAGTAGGTAGAACTATAGCTCTTTGAACAGAACTTTGTATTCCCTCCGACGATCCGATCATTTGCCAGATCAACTTCGACTCTGATCCCAACGATTAGTCACCTGTTATACCTCCTCTTCGTTCGACAACTATTCAAATTCCCCTTGGTTCGAAGCCTCCCATACATTCTCCATGATCGAAACCTCCTCGTCGTCGTTCTAAGATCCCTCTACAAATTAAAATGACCATTTTTCATCCACGTGCCATCACCAAGAAGGCACATATACCGAGGGCACTAATATTCTGTGACTCTGCACTCTTAAACTGATCGGCCCTAAAGAACTCCGTGTACATACTGAAAGCAAGAAGTAATAGGTGGGGCAATAGGCACGCTGACAGAGAATCCATTAAAATACCTTTCACTTGCTCAACCTGGAATGACCCGTTTGACACAAAAAATCTAGAAAAACAGAAGTCTGTTTGGAAACATTAAAAAATATAAAACAAATATTCTTGTCTAATTATAATTTAATAGTGTTAAACGGGCCACCAGCTATCCGAATCTATTAAAGTTTTATTTTCAGATCAAATTTATTCTATTTTTGTTGTCGCTTTACCGGTGAATTTTTTCAAACCCTGAATCATCATTTTCTGATAGTGTAAGTACAATCCTTTCTGAAACCGGAATTGAATCACTTCCAGAGCAAGTAAAATTATAATCAGCACCAGCAAACATGGTCGACCGCTTGAACTGTAGTGACATCGAAGACATGGAAGAGGATGAGAGTATTGAACGAATGATATTTGATGGGTCAATTCCGGGGTTTCATCCTACTATATCTACACAACATCAATTATATTGAACAGGGAAATGAATAACAAAACTTCCAACAACCAAACAAAAAATGAAACGATAGGGAAGCATACATTCTGTTTTAAAAATTATATTTCAATGAAGGTCATGTTTACGACGAGCATGACTTCGAGAGGCGATTCAGAATGCCGAGGATGTTTTTTGAGAGGAAATATGAAAAACTTATCGAGAAGGGAATACTTATACAGCGTAGGGATGCAACAGAAAAACAAGGTATTCACCCGCATATGAGAAGTATAGCATCATTACAGATTTTGGAATATGGTATATGTTTGGATCAGGTAGATGAGATTTGCGTAATATCTGCATCATCAACTCAATTAACCATTACTCATTTCATTGAATCAATTGTATCTGCATCATCAACTCAATTAACCATTACTCATTTCATTGAATCAATTGTCAATGAATTCAGCGACGAATATCTCAGGGAAACAACAGAGGAAGAATTAGGAAGAATTCTTCTAATCAATGCGGATAGAGGATTCCCAGGGTGCATATGATCCTGGCATTTTCAACGTTGGCAATGGGAAAACTGCCCAGTGTCGTGGGCTACGCAGCATAAAGTAAAGTAAAAGAAGCCAACTGTTGTGTTGGAAGCAATTTCTGACCGTGAGTTATGGATATGGGGATGTAATATTGGTATCCCTGGTAGTATGAATGATATAAA
>JAULBU010036663.1:0-15328 GCA_032358235.1 Odonthalia washingtoniensis | reverse complement strand
TTCGTATTTCTCGGAATAGATCCGGTCCCCTTTCCAATGTGGTTGTCCTCCCCCTTCTTTACAGTGCGCCCCTAATCCCTTTTCTTCTGCACTTGTCTCGGGGATGTGTTATGTCCTGCTCGTTTTGATTGATTGGGTGTGTCCGTATTTCTTTCCTCCTTTCCCAACTGGTTCCTGACCTCGACCCTCCCCTACCTCTTTTACTGAATGCTAAATTATCCCACTCCCTCATTTATTAGTAAAATATGTATGTGTACTTTCGGTGTTCTATCCTAAGCCCGATTTAGTGTGCTTAGTTAAGAATTCTCCGCTTCAATCCTGAGAACGATTTACAGGGATTAGTAAATTGCTCGTACGCGTTTGACATACGGGGGCCCAACTCTAGTTTCACAGTCGGTTCGCTGTTCGTCGCTAAATTCTCTGATGGAACCTCGAAGTGTATCTCGTCTGGGTTTTCGCCCAACGGTACTGGATGACGTCGTTGTCTGAAGGCTGACCCTACGCGGTGCGGTTAGCTCGGTGAAGATTGTATGCTTGTTAAATATTATGTGTCTTTATTCATTGTCGCATTCTTTCTCGTCCCCGTAGTCGGTATGCATACCAAAGTATTTCTTTAGAAATTATCTGACACGTGTAGGTGTGACTTGACTTTTGCTAGCACCGGCGGTGGTGTCAGTAGCTCCTCATTCTGTTTATTAATTTATACACGTGCGTGATGACACGTATATGGTGTATATATTAATGCCGTACTGTAGTCCTGGATCCTTTCTTGTTCTTCCCCCACTAATTGTTCTTGGTTTTTGTCACAAAAATATATCGTTAATCTTTATCAAAAAGATGAGATTAACAGTAACGGGCAGTACCGTTGTAATTGAACGACCTGATATGTCGGTGGAGAGAGTTTCAAGATCGCGGGTAGTTTAGGCACCCAAACCACGCACCCTGGAGGAGATCCAACGAGCCATACGTCCTCTAACAGACGAAGAGATAACACCTGAGGATTACCCAGTCACGACCACGGACACCCGGGACACCCCGAACCGAACTACAAACCGGATTAACCGTAATTCTCCAGAAACCTATGGGTGAAATCGAAGACGTAATCGAGGATGCAGTTGAAAAGGATGCAGTTGAAAAAGATGCATAAGTTGACAAAAACTTGGAACAAGCCGAGGACTAACGAACCCCAACGGGGAAATGAGAAAGACGCGGCCAGATGAAGACATCGACCAACGGTCGGCAGGCGCAAATTACTACGTTATTGAACGGATAGTCGACCACGGTACCAATATCGATGAGCAGCACCCAATTGCAGGGATTGTAGAGACAACTTACCGGGTTCGTTGGTACGGCTATTCCCCGGGAGATGACACATGGGAGCCTATCAGGCACCTCCCGAGAAACAAGCTTTTTAGTTCATAGAGATGGTTAGGAATTGAGACGCTGAAGAACATTAACACCGCAATCGCCGGATGAAACCACTATAAATAGACTAACAGACACCAAATTGGTGGCCGGAATCAACAACCGAATGAAAAAACATACAATTGGGTCGAATAGTGGATGATTCACTGACAAAATAACTCGTCACCGACACCCACTACACCGAAGCCTCAAACAAACCAGTTCACACTGGCTGTCAACTACTAGCATACTGTACGTGGCACACTCAAAAACAAAAACAATCTACCAGCGTTTTAATTGGCTCACCACACCACACCTGTGTGTGGCGTCATTCCGAAACGCCTCAAGGTGGACGGCATACAATCTCAAAAACGTCAACATCATAACACCTGCCGCCATGATCATGCGGGAAAATATACCCCATCACAACGCATACAAACAACACCACGAACCCCTCTAAAACCCAAAAACCTCCGACATAATCGGACGAATAACTTTCCCACCTCTTCAAAGAGTCATTTTACGCCAAAAACGGTCCACACCTGCCCGAAACTAACCTCGAATGTGAGGAATGTGCACCATAACCTATCTGTGAACATTCACGTCCGTGATACAAGCACAGAGTAACTCTGGAATACACAATCGACACATTGGTCGTGAAGCATACACCACATTGGACAAGAAAACCGCTACGCAGACAACGCAAAGTGAATACTGCAACAAGAAGGCCGTGCAACTCTTCCACCAACAGGGACAACGGCAAAGCCTTTCCTCTCCGCATCGTGCTTCAGGTCAGCAAAGCCCCGCGAATAACCCGGGGTGAAACAAAAAAAATACAGTCAAACAAAAGAAATGGGAAAACAAAAGTATTCTGGACAGGAAATCAACGCCGAATCACCATACTCTACAAAGAGGGAAACATATAACGAACGCAACACGAATTGCGGGTAAGAACTAATATTCTTTTGCAGCTTAAATTATCACACACGCTCGAACAGAAAATACGGTTTACATTAGGGGCCGTCGACCCGGAAATCCCAACAATTCTACGATGGAAGAAGCAATTACAACAATATATTTTATCTGGAAAAGCAATCAAAACAAGTCATAGTCTAAAAGACATAGGCAGACGAATAGCTTACGCAGATTCCACCGCGGTTACCATCAGCATCAAACTAGGGGAAACCTGGAGGTGAGTTACGCGGGTATCTCCGCCGTCGTTTGTCCTATAGGACAAACTACTGCAGAGATACCCGCGTAACTCAGCCAAGTTCCCGGTGAGGTAAAGTTCTTCCACCCCAATCTCTCGGAGAAACTATTGGACAACTTCGGCAGCGGAAGATGAAACAAGAAGGACACCACTCACCATGGGAGGAGGGGGACCAACCGCGTCAAATCCCGGGCTATCGTTTCCAGGGACCGTATCGCGAATACCGGACGGACCACCGTACTCATAAACGGACGACTCCGGGTCGTCCATAACAGCATCATCTTTATCCGAGCCACCCGCGTCCTCATACTGACTACGGTCGTCGTCACAATTTTTGTTACCTCCAGTAGGAGCACCTACCCATCCATTTGCGTAATAATCGAAATAAAAACCTAGTAGTGACCCTCAGAGATGACTGCACACTCACGAGGGCATAACCGCTTCGCATCCGCCTCGCCGATCACGCGTCACGCGCATGGATCAGAATACACCCAATCGGCACCAGCCCCAACGCTACCCGACGAATAGTCCGCCTTTTCTCCCCACGTGCACGCCACCTGGGCGACAACCGACTGAAATCCGTGCCCTCTATCACACGTAAGAGCCATAGGTATTCGTCGACGCTCTCCTGATTCCCCAAAATTGGTAACAGGTTTAACTCACGACTGAACGAAATCGTGTGACGAGAAACGGCCCAAAGCTGATAATGATCATACAATTCCTGAATCAGGAAGTCCTCTGTCTTCGCCACTATCTCGGAGTAAACCACAACCCACCAACCACTATTGGAGTCGCTATGCAACTCCGACATCACGTATGAGAAACACGGAGGAAGTTCAACAAGACACCCCGTGGGGACCTCAACGCGCCCCCAACCCTTGGTCAACCTAACCCAACCCTTATTACCCATTTTGCGGCGGAGATGATGATGCACCACGCATTGGTATGGAACCGCCAATCCATACGTCGACCTAAACCGACCTTCGTATCTAACCTGTACCTTCCAGTACGAGGTATTCTTGCGAAAATACCGAAACTCAGCCTTAATGGAAGGTTTCGTGAATAGCATCGCCTCATTTGAAATCATGAGTTGTCCCCGCCAGCCCTTCAGTATCTCGGCAGTAACCTTGTCAATATTTTCAACATACTCTATATCGCCCTGTGCGCGGTAGAGGAATAAGTCTGCACGCATATTCTCCGGAAGTGGATTAAACGTCAAAACATGATTCAGACCGGCGTAGGCCGCCTTGGAAAAATCAGAACGACCACCGGTAACAGTTCGACTGCTCCTGACCTGAAGGTTGTTGTCGAAACAACAGAACTGTCTCCGCCACGATTCGGACTGCATCGCTGTTGAAGAAATACCCTGGGCCGAAACCGTTTTACGCATAACGTGGAATTATCGACCCGTCCAGGACGGCCGCCTTATCGAACCAAAGGTCCACCCCGTAAAGAGCTGGATCGTCAAATAGCCCGGCATCATCATACGCGGCGATTGGTGCCGGGTATGTCTTATTTAGAGCAACTAAAAAGCTGGTTTTTCTTCTCTCCTCTTCTTAAGGGAGGTCTATCTTAACACCCGGATTGGGGATAGTCGGTACCACAGGCGTGGCAGGAGTACCAGCTGTCATTCCACGAGTGGAGACCGGGAAGATTTCTTCACTGGATGCACCTTCAGGTGACACGGTGGGAATCGGAAGACGTTCTACTACCGTCAATGGAGTCGCATCGTGAATAGGAAACGTCGCTTTGTTAGCGGTTGGGATGGTAGCTGATGGGTAGTCGGCAGACTCTGTTGTTCCTGTCTACTCAGGCAGAGGATACTTCGCGCCGTCACTCATGACGTGAAATAGAGAAATACGACGGATTAATTCCGGGTGCTAACGAACGCCACGGAAAATCTGGACGGACGCAAAGAAAAAATGAAGAACTGGAATTGATTCTAGGAATTTGGACCTCGCCAGTGGTATCGCTGTTGACTCACACAGAGTATTCGACTCTTGAAGAGGGGGTGTTTTGGTCAATTGGTCGTCACCCAAGTGACACTGAGCTCAATTCTAAGTTGACACCTTTTGTCACCTATTGTCACCTATTATCACGCTCAACCACGTTTTCTGTCACGCTTGTCATGTTTTCTGCGTTTGACCTAATTTAAGAAATTGAAGCATTGGCCACGTGTTTTCCGGACATCAGTACGCTTAGTACAGCATCTTCCTGTACTCTATTTACTGTACATTCCTCCTTTCGCCATCAGGCGACGGGTGAAGTCTACTTAAGGGACTTCTTCGACCTGGATTCCCTTAATGAAAATAAACACAAGCGTTTCTCAGACTTCCTCTACCCCCAAACTTGCATTCGTTGTGACCTACAAAGCCTATTCATCTCTGATAGATCATCCGCTACGCCAGCGTTAGCCAACCACACCGCTTTACAAGAAAGTACATGAACCAGCGACCGTCAGCCACGTCATCACGGGTAACCGCTCCAAACGCCTCCCTCTGCACGGAGTAGGTCTTGGAGCATCGCGCAACCGGTTTCGCCGTGCACACTACATCCATCCGACCTACGTGGTCCAGTTACTACACCTGCATCTTACACACGCTGGGACGACAGCCACCTAGTCGCTTCAACCCACATGTTACATCCCCTTTTTGGTCGAGTGCGAATCGTACAAACTATTCAAAACGGAGGGTCCCTAACGCCCTCAGAGTCTCGTCCGTTCCACCGTTTGGGAGTGCATTGCACTACAGGCAGAACATAACACCTGGAAATTTGGGAAGAATATGGGCCCGGGAAAAATTCAATCAATAAAACTACTTCAATTACATATGTGATCATTCAGATAATGATAACTTCTTCCTAGTTTCCCGCTTTGTTCAGTATTCGCCTTATACCGATCATTTCGTAGCATTTGGTATTTTAAAAACAATTGCATCATTCTATTCATCTTTCAAAAGCATACAGCCTTGCATCATATCGAAATAAATTTAAATCAGTTGTCAATTAATTCGTAATTTCCAAAACATAAAGAGCACTCATATCCATGCTCAAAACTTCCTTACCATCTACATATTTTCCGTCACTCTCACCCCTCCAAAGATTCCACCATCACTTTGTCCCACATCGCCTCCATAATCCAAATCCAATAAGAAACTCATATTCCTCCATATAGTTTCCACCTTTTGCTGTTCCATCCATCTTAAATTCCATGGCACAATTCAACTAGGTATTGACTTTATCATCCTTGTATCTCTAAAACATCTCATGTGTCTTATTAATTTTCAGCATGTCCCAATTTTCCCATTTCACGTGTACAATGCCCAATACCACCACTCCTACCACCAATTTAATTCAATTCCCACTCCTTCATTCTATTTTCTAGCTTAATCGGAAGAATTCTCTTAACATTTAATCGGACGCATACAACAGGTCCCACCATAAATCTCGTCCATCGTTGAAATCATACCACCATTCCCCTTTCTAGTATCAATTATGTCTCAACCACTAGTCTCTTCTTCATTCCCCTCTTTATTCACGCACCCAGCGCCGCTATCAATTACTTCCTCCTTACTACCAGGTTCACATTCTATTGTACATAAAACACATTCGATTTTATTCATTTCTGTCTAACCTATCAACCCGCGCCTGGTTTATCTATCATCAGTCCCACTGCTCTTACTGCTCTTACTATTACATTAATCAGAAACCCCACGGCTCGACCACTTCTCGGCCAATAACTGAGGACAATTGCGCGAGAAACATATTATTCGTACTATGGTCCATCCCGTTCCGGTTTTTGTGGAAAAGTAGTATGAAGATCAACTTGTTTCAAATAATCTTTATAAATTCTTGCACCCAGTTTCATTTTCTTCTTTCTGCCAGAATTTCGGGTTTTATTTTCTTCTAATTCCGTACTGTCAACATGGCTCTGTCCACTCATCTCACCGCCGCTGTTCCTCACCTCTATTATGCAATTCTTGCAATAGTGTTGCCCAAAACGCTCGGTACCTCTTCTCAGTAATACAGGGAATCATACAACTACAAATCACTTCGCATCTCATCCTCACTGTCCCATACCACATCTTTTATTACCATTCCAATCTAATTTTATTCACCACAATCACCTTCCCTTTTTGGCTGAGCATTATAGAGCAGGATCAGATCAATATCAAATGTAGAACAGGGCCTAGTCTGTTGTTCTTCTTTTACCTTTCAAGACAAATACAAAATATTAACTATTCACATAGCAGCTCATAATATCGTGAGAACCACATCCAATAATATACATAGATACGTAGTTCTTAAACATTGTGGCCAGCGACAGGCAAATTTCTTCGGTGTTTCGTTTCGGTTCGTTTGTTCATCATTCTCTGTCGGCTTTGTTCCCCTGAGTTTTATTTCTTCGAGCTGCCGTGCCGATAGTTTATGACTAAGCGGCCGGCGGCTGAAAAGATAACTGTGTGAAGAAAGCACTGTAAGCAGTTCTGTATAAAACTTGATTTTCTGTTACCGGTGACCACCAATCAGTATCGTGGCTTAGTGGTCGGGAGCCACTTCGTTAAATGGTAGACTGGGATTTCGAGACCCGGCGGTTGCACCTAAAGATATGGGCCCGTGAACGGGTTGAACCGACATCGCCTTTTCTGGTGGTGCCATCTTTTTTTCTTTAACACGTGTCGCGATTTGACTCGCCCACTGGCGCCAGCGGTTCACACTGCCCCCATGAGGACTGACGGATGTTGAAAGTAGACAGGGCTCAGGCATGGCTAAGCTGGCGCTCCACCTTTGAGACGATTTTCTTTTTTGATCGGCAAGTAGATAGAATGTCCGTGATGATTCCTGGTATGTCAGCATAAAAGTCAGCCACGGGTTGCCAGGTCAATTCGCGCTTGTCTGAGAGTCCTTTCCATTGGACACGGAATAACAGGCTATCTGTTGCTTCGGCAATATCAGTAATGTTCTCGGCGATGTCATAACGCGAGGGGGGCCTTCTGCCAAATCCATCATCTCAGTTGGCACAGCCGTGCCTAGAAAGGAGTCTCTGTAACGGATTAGTTGGGTGCAGTGAGCGCGTTCCGTTTTTCCTCCTTGTATTGGCTAGATTTCGTATATAAGCTGACCATGCACAGTCGTGACCCGGCAGGGCCCAAACCATTTAAAGCGGAGCTTGTGTCCGCGGTCATTTGGACTTCGAACGAGGACTAAATCTTCAGCTTCAAAGGACGAGTGACGATGTTAGTTGCATTGTTGTGTGCAGCAATGGCACGTTCACGACGAATACTAACATAGTGGGGCATTTCCTTGTGCATTTGGTCTAAGTCTGAGTGGAGTTGGGAAATACAGATTAGTTGAGTCGCCCGTTCCTGTGTAAGAGTCTTCCCTTCAATTTTCTCCCCAGTTGGTACGAGTATTAGTAGTAAGGGGACTGTTAGGCTTGATCCCAGTCATAACCTCAAGCGGGCTGAGGGCGATCCCGTCTGGACGATGACCAAGTCTGTCCATACAGGCTTCGTTGATAGCAGATGCAATAGAAGGAATGACATTAGTCCAGTCTTGGGGCGCGATCTTGATCTCAGCTAGCATAGATCTAGTAGCCAAATTAATGGATCGCATGAGAGACTTGACCGTGCCGTTATACCATGGAGAAAAATCGACAGTAAAGTTGTGACGGATTCGATGAATAACAGCGAGGTGCTGCTTGACTTCGTTCTTGAAGTGCGAACCTTGATCGACGACCCAAACTTTGGATGTGGTGAAGACTCGGTTCCACCTGGCGAGAACAGTCGCGGTGTGCTCGGCGCCAGCTCATGTTGTAGGGTGGAGCCGAAAATACCCACTGAGTTCATCCTTAACGACGAGCACGTATTTTTGTTCGTTACCACCTTTTACGAGAAATAAAAAATCTAAATCTATTACTTTGTTTGGTTTTGGGGTGTGAAGTGTTGACAGTAAAGGACGTGGAACCTTGTTACCACTCTTGGATAGAACGCATAGCAATCATGACGCTACGAAGGAGCAGACATCGTCACGGAGGTCTGTCCACGTGAAGTTTTCACGAAGGGAATGCCAAGTAGAGTCAGATCCTCGGTGTCCTGCATTACCACCGTGTGCTGCAGTCAAGGGATGGATTTTGAGGTCAGTGTATTCAGGGGGGATCCATGCAGCGTTGTTGATGAAGAAAATTCCTGCATCATCGGGTTAGGAATCTTTTAGGGCTGACGATACGTGCGTTGTTTGGGCGGAGAGAATTTCAGTCGGTGTTGTCCAATCAAATTCTGGTGACTCGCCGAATGGTACAGCGGCGGTGACATGTCGGACATGGGGCGTTTTCCGATACCCGCGCATCCAACGTGTCATCATGTCTGGCCAAACGTGACAGTCTCCTGGTACATGCTCGATGCGGTAGTTGAAAGCCCTTAGGAAACGTGCCCATCAAATGACCTTGAGAACCTTGTATCGACCGATGGACGGCTCTATAACTGTTGGGTTGAATGTGAAGAGAAGATTCCGTTGGTCGGTACAGATCCTGGTAGTAGAGTCGCAAAAGAGTAAGTAGTCCAACTTTCCAAACGTTTGGACAGCTGCAAAAGCTTCTCCTCCATAAGTTGACCAACGAACCTCGCAATCGGAGAACCTTCCACTAAGGAAAGCCAGAGGTTAATTAACTTGTTCCATCATAGGTTCTGGGAGTTCGAAAGGTGCACACAGTGTAGCACAAACCGCCCAATGTTTGTCGGAGGCGTCGGTATGCACGCAAAGGGACGTCTTAGAGTCACAATGTGCAAGTTGTACTGATTTTTGCAACTGTAGTTGAAGTTATTCGAATACCTCGTCATGCTTCTCATTTCATCCGAGGTCCGTGACCGCAAACTTGGCGATCGACTTCTTTTTGCGATTTCCACCAGCTTTGTATAGGCCGTTTCGAGTAGTTCTCCACGGGGACCTATGGGTTCATCAAAGCGTGGAATGCTTGTCGAAATCCATCTAACACCGTGCACGTAATCTCATAGCTCTTCAGCAGTGCGTGGCTTGTCACCGTCCTTCAGCCCGGAAAGGTTCTTTAGATTAAATTTCACGCCTTCTGCGTTGATTATTGGTCCAAACCATTCGGCCTGCTTCGAAAAGAAATCCGACTTTGGTAGCGAAACGACTAGATTTCGGAATCGGAATATTTCTAAAAAACGCAGTAAGATCTGCATTAATTCGACTTTGTCTTTAGCAAAGATGATTAAATCCTCTATCCATGCTTTGAAATTCTCGTTGAGCTCTTCGAAGCATGCCATGACCTTCTCTTGGAACTTGGCGGCTGAGTTCGTTCCTCCCTGAGTTGTTCTTGTTGGTATCACAACACCTTCCTGTGTCGTGAAATCGAAGAGAGGTTGACTATCCACGTGAAGAGGCGCTTGCCGGTATCCGCTACATAAATAGATGGCCGCAAATGTCTTGTTATCTCGTGCATTGACAAGCTCCGCCTCGATGTTAGGCATAAGCCATAATGTCTGCAATGTTGCATTATTAACGGGGCGGTAGTCGACAGTAAGACGGTACATTTCCGGAGGGCGCTTAGGTATAATTAATGGCGCAGATACCCATTCGGACGCAGTGGATTTCCGCACGAGTCCAAGCTTCAGAAGTTGTCGAACATAGCGAAACATAAACTCCTTCTTCTCCGGTGGATAACGGCACTGGATCGTACTGGGACTGCATCGAGCTGGAAATTTACGCGAAGTCGTTCGATGTCGGTGGGCGTTTTTGAGTCTAGCTTGAGCTTAATGACGTCTCAAAATTTGGATAACAGACATCGAAGTTCTTTCTGACCGTCATCATTCATGCCATTCCCGCGCGCCTCGCTAATCTTCTGTTGAAGAATTGTTCTTTTTCTTCTTTGTTTTCGGGTCCCACGTGTATCCATCCATCGTCGTCGTTAATGTCCGCATCATTAGCGCCTCCTTCAACGTGATATACTCCTTCCAGTATACGGGCAACCATGCCATGAGGGGCAGCCTCGCCTGAAAAGAGAGAATAAACTTCTACGATACCAGAATGTCTGGTAGTGGTGGCAGCGAGAATATCCCATGTGTTCGAACTGAGGGCGTCAAGGAGGGGCTGGATAAGAATTGGGTCGGCCACAGTCTGATCTGTCACTAGCAAGCGAACAACACGGAGGATGAGGGCTGTACCGTGTCGTATGTGAAGCTCGGTGTCCACAACTACGGCTTTCATAAATGTAAGCGTCGCCAGTTTTCCATCAGGAAGGTTAGCTGCCATGTTGAAAGTTCGGAAATGGATCAAATCTTCTACGCTGTGCTGCACACCAGCCTTTCTTAATTCCTGTAAGGTGTGTCGGTCAATGATTTTCTCATCAGAGCAGGTGTCGGCGAAAATTTTTGCTCCATAATTCTCGCCAAACGTAGCGTTGAACACCACGCTTGTGATTTCATCATTACTTGGATCGACTGTTCATTTAGCGACTTAGTTTCCTTTAGTTCTATGATTTTCGAACAGTTGGTCTTTCACTTCCTTTGGACATTCTTCTCAGTTGCGTAAATAATGGCGTATACCCTTTTTCTTGTGATCTTCACATATGCACAGCGGTTTTTCTTTGGAATAACTTTCCTGCTTCGTATCTACCTTCTTCGTTCCAATATGCTTTTCATTTTTTATATGAGGTTGAAGTTCCCGCGGTTATGTTTTTGGTAAGCTCATCCTTGCTTTCCCTGCCGTAGACTTTACATTGGATGGTTTCTTTTGAAAGCATGTTGATAAACTTACGTATGTTTTTCCCCGTTACACGTCATATGAGATCCGACGGCGCATCTCAAGTTTCAGGGCCGGCGGATGTAAGTGATTTTACGAGCAGTTTCAACGCCTTGTTCGGGTTCTTGTCTCGAAAAGCGCTGCAGCCGACGTTTTCAAGCCTCTCGAAGAAGTCGGTGCAGAAATGGGTTATTCGAGCATCCACGTCGGGAATGTTCGTTGGCATCGCAAAACCTTGAAGTGCGCTTTTGATGACGCATGGATCCACTTCTGCGGCGCTTGTTCGTTCGATTAGATATTCAATATACGTCTGAATTTGTGCGCTTGTGAGGTCCTTCGCATCGCTGACGGCTTCTACAATGTCGTCAAATGTTCCCATAAAGAGCAGGTTCTTGAGCAACGATAGATCGATACACGCGGTGTACGGGACTATCGTCAAAGTTGGGACTTCAATTTCCTTCTCTCGAACTTCAACTTCGTAACGCCCTCTCTCATTCATGAAACGGGCAACTTGAACAGAATCGACAGTGCGTAGTACGGGCGCTGAGATAGGAGCAAATACATAAACGGTTCCGGTAGTTTGCTCCATAATTCCATCGTTGGAAGTTGGTGCGGTAATGTTAGTAGCTATAGTTGGCATCGCGTGGTTGTTACGACGGTTAGATGACAATGAGGAATGAAGCAGTGAGTCAGTGCTCTGGGTGTCACGCGTGTTCATCCGCGGAGTAACACTCGAGAAATTTCTGTGGCCAGACAGAGGCAATTGACTACGAATCGGTGTTTCGGTTCAGTTCATTTGTTCGTCATTCGTTGTCGGCTTTGTTCCCCTGAGTTTTATTGCGTCGAGCTGCCGTGCCGATAGTTTAAGACTAAGCGGCCGGCGGCTGAAAATATAGCCGTGTAAAGAAATCACAGTAAGTATTTCTGTATAAAACTTGATCTTCCGTTACCGGTGACCACCAATCCTTATTGTGGCTTAGTGTTCCGGAGATACTTCGCTAAACGGTAGACTGGGATTTCGAGATCCGGCGGGTGCACCTAACGATAGGGGTCCGTGAGGGGGTTGAACCGGCATCGACTTTTCTGGCTGTGCCACCTTTTTCGCTCTGAAACGTGTCGTGATTTGATTCTACCACCGGCTCCAGCAGTCCACAACATGTCGCCAGGTAAACCCTTTGAGTCTTGAACTACGTACCATGTATAAAAATATTTGTATCTTAAGCGGACTTTAGCGTACCAAATATGTGTAGAAGTAATATGAATGTTTGTCAATCATATTCATACAAACATGTCGTAAGCTACTGTTTGCGAAGAAGATAAAAGTTTTCTACTGGTAGTTTCAAGTGAAAATTTGTGTCTGATTTAGCCAGTCTTACGAGCAAGGCGTTTGCTCTTTCCACGACAAAAAAACAAACACGAACTTGTAATGTTACGTAGACATGGGTAGCGGAAAATATTCCACCCACAATACCGTTACCCCTACAACTGAGAACCTGATGTGTATGGGTAAGGGTATTGTGGGTGGTAGTCTGATCGCTGTCATGTCATGTCACGACACAAAATACCCTATGAATTCTCATATTTTTTGAAGTACACCACATACACCATGTCAGTCCTGTGGTGCGACTAGCTTGATGAGAGAGAATGGCAATCGAGATTGATTGTTTCTCTCTCATCGGGGTGCTTTAAAATGATTAAAGTATAATAGGATTAAATTTCTGTGTGAATGAACTCGTCACGTGTAACACTACAGTGAGTGTGAGTGAAGGATAGAAAGGCACACGACAAGTTTTCCAAAAAACATAATAAAAAAAGGATGTGAAACGTAGTAGTAAAATAGAAAGCCGTTCTAATTATCCAATGTAGCGGAGATAAGGTATAAAGCCAGTCTAAATGGCAAACGTGAAGGAGGATGTCGGATGATGACAAGCAAGAGCAGAAAAGGAGAGAAAGGCTCACACTCCCCCGTGCTTGTCATCATCTGACAGTCGGGGAGGTATAGTTGAGTTCTTGAAAGCATTAAGTAAAACCTTGTGTCGGATGGGTAGCAAGGGCTTAGTGAGAAGATATATGAGGTATAGGGTGGTGAGACACGCAGTAGTTTGACGTTGGAACGTTTTTTATGTCGATGGAGATGGTGAAATTTGATATCGATGTGTTTCCTGCGTCCTGTTTTTCAGTGTTCTTGGACATGTCAATGACTCCATTGTTGTTAACCAGAAATGGAGTGGAGGGAATGATTGATAGAAGAATATCCTGGATGATGCGGCGATTCGAGATTTTGTCCTGGAGTGCTTGACTTGCAGCAACTTACTCTGCTTCACAGGTTCTTAAAGCAACCGTGGACTTCTTGCGGGAGGCCCAGTAGATCGGTGTCTCGTATGACGTTAAAATGTAAGCCGATGTGGACCTTCTGTAGTGGGCCTCTGCATAGTCGGAGTCGGGGTAGGTAATGAGCGGATAAGTGGAAGAGTTCGAGATGCTAATTCCATCGTGAATGGTCCCGACAAGATACCGGGTGACTTGTTGTAGTAAGTAAATATGTGCCTTCTTCGGGGATTTTAGGAATATTGCAAGTCGGCCCGTGTCGGACGCAATATCATGTCTCGTACCATCTTCGAGATATCTTATGTCACCGAGGGCCGACATAAATAATTCTTTTTGCGTGGCGGTTAGCGGGGTTTGTTCGCTCTTGTCATCCAAATTCGGTTTGTGGGGTAATGAGGTAGATCTGGGGTTGCAACTTTGAAGCTTCATTTTAGCAGCGACTTTTCTCATCAAATCAGGTTGGGAAAGATGTATGTCGCCGTTATCAGAATAGATCACCGTCCATTCGATAAATGTGGACTGCCGGCCGAGATTTTTGACTCTGTATTTGGAACAAAGATGATCGTAGAATTCACCAATACCGTTCTCGGATGGGGTGGTGACCAGAAAGTCGTCGATGGTTATATAAATAAGAATTATACCACGTGGCAGTTGTTTAAAATATAGACAAGGGTCAGCTTCCGATTGATTATAATTCTTGGATGTGATGTTAGTGTTTAATCCAGTTAAATAAATGTGACAGGCCGTTTTGGACCCGTACAGGTTCTTTCGTAGAATCCCGTATGGGCAATCCGGGTGTTCCAACGTACCATCCGCAAGGGGAATTTCATAGACATAGACTATGTGCTTCGGATCATAAGATTTGTGGGTAAATTCCGAGGATATGCCCAGATGGCATAAAGGTTGATTGTTGAAGCGAGCGTGTGAGATCAGAAGGATTTTCCGCTGCGTACGCGCTGGTGGTGTCAAAATTTTAATGGAGATGTGGTTTTATTAAATCTCCACGCACTGCACAGCGGGCTTTACGAAAAATTATCGAATCATCTGAATACCGCTTAAATTTATAAGTCATTGTCAAATGGACAGGTTTGTGTCTTTTGATGTAGGTGGGGTGTTGTCCTTGTAAATCCAGTCGATGATGTCATTGTCATTTAATTGTTGAATCTCTGCTTTGTGTGACTCGGACCATTTCTTTTTTTCAGGATATGGTCGAAGCTGATGGCGGCGTTTTGGTCGTAGAGTGTCAGATCAGATATGGGTAGGTGTCTGGTGATAAGAGAATATTTTGAAGGCAGTGCTTGTGACATGGGTAGGGTCTAAATCAGGATGATATGGGACGAAGTCGGTTGCCCTACATGTGTAGATATGATTCGTATCGAGAAAAATAATTGTTACTTGGAAGGTGTTGTTTTGTGCATGAAACGGATGGGGCGTGCACGAGGTTCGAGTTTTCGTTTTCCATATTTGGCATCAACAACAGTACCAAGGGCACCAAATGGAAGAAGTGAGGACGGAAAAGGGTAGTCTGGTTCCCAGATTGAGATGGGTGGTTTTCGGGTTGAAGGGTAAGGAAGATGATTGTATTTGAATACGGCTTCAATAAGTGCGAAATCCTAGAAGGAATAGGGT
>JAULBU010036652.1:0-15328 GCA_032358235.1 Odonthalia washingtoniensis | reverse complement strand
AGTTATGCTGCCTGTGTTGATGGTGATGGTGACAATATTGACAATGTTAACAATGGTGATAATGGTGATAATGGTGATAATGGTGATAAGGTGATAGTGGTGATAGTGGTGACGGTAACACTATCTTATTCATACTGAACAAAATGGATGTTGGGTACAAATTTGATTAATGATATGTGGTATTAGGCTTAACTAATAAATGTGTTGACAGACGATGATCCATTTATAGGTAAATGTACTGACAAGATCCGTTCTGGTTTTGTCCCTCTTTTGTTTTAGATTGATTGTTGTCAGTCGAAAAGGTTTTCGTTTTCATTTGCGTGCCGCTCCCCTCTCTACCTGACTGTCGGTTTGAATTCAGTATCGACATGCAATCAAGAGTATTATTTTTCTTAGGGTTGCATGGGTCGTGGAGGAAAGCCAGAAAGAAAAGTGAAAATAGTGAAAAAATCGGTGTGAACTGACAAAAAGATCCGAATTGAGAGGTCGTTTTGACAGAATCGTCTTATTCTCTTATTTCTTTATGTTTACGTGTCCACTGCCTTTACATATCCAATACAGTAGAGTAGAATTTCGAAGTTTCAAAATGCAAACATGCCATGCGATCGTGTAAATTTGTGGTGATGGCAATTTGAAACCGGTAATGTAGATATATAGTCTTTGTTTCTTCATACTTTCTCAATATAAGAAAGTGATCAATCAATGTGGAGGTTGGCTATCTTTGTCTCTCTGTTGCGGACAAATCAAAACAAGAAATATTGAGTTCAGGTTGCAGCGATCCTCTCAGAATCTGCAAATGAAAGTAGATAGCCAAACTATCATAGCCTTGGTTCTTAGGAGGACCATCCTGGGAAAGTTGACACGAAGAAGTTAACATAGGAATTTAATTCCCAGAACCATCCATGGCGTCCATATCACATGAAATGTCGTCGTTGAAGAATCTAGTGTGATCAAATTTCTCGCGCCAAAGCAATTTCGTGCATTTGAGAACAAAGTTCTCAAATTCACGTCGTGTCTGACCATCATTTTGATCTCAAGGTAGTCTAATACAGTGTATACCTTGATGGTCACTACAAGCACATGAATAATGTATTTAGCCACACTAAATAGAGTGGTATATCTACAAGCTAATTACTTCCTTCCGCAATACACTAATGAATGTACTTGCACACTCGATGCTGATCTTCATTTATCCATCATGAAGATCACATAATACTGAACATCTGCATCTCTCTCCGTTCTTTTCCGTTTTATTCAACTTCACCTAATAATTATAAACACTAATAAAGCTGGTGTTTTATATTATTATTTACCATAACACCGATATTACTCAAATGCTCTCACTCTCACCGTATTCGCTCACTCGCCATTGTTGCTATTACAACAATCATTTACTCCGATATCATCACTATCACATCATAAGTACCGTCATCATCATCATTGTAATATCACATTATCATCTCTCATTCATTGTATACGTTTATCATTATCATACCATTCACTCATATCATCATCATCGCTCATTTATTTTCTATTCTATAAGTTGATCATTGTTGTTATCATACCACATCACATACAATTATTAATTGGTATCAGTACCCTTTCGTTAAAATAGGGAATCGACAGGATCCCGGACCAGGCTTACCTCTTGTTATATATATAAAACACATAAACTTTTTCCATTTCACGAAGTTGGACTTTTTTTAAGCAAAAAGCACAATTCCTAAATCCCAAAGTTATGCCTTTTCCCCTTTACCTGCCCGATTATTGTGGTTAAGCTCGATATAATAGCACAATAATAGAATGCTGTGTTTTTATTGTGTAATAATATCGACCAGGTAAAAATGACCTCGAAATTATTTTCTTGTAAAAAAACCAATACTATTGTGTATAATACCCATTATTATTAATATTGTATAGTGCTCAATAATATTGGGTATTATATCATAAATTGATGCCGAGGACATTTTTGTGATCGATAAATATTGCACACATGTGAAAATCGCAGACAGGACAGTTAGTTGACACACTACTTTAATATTTAAAAATGATGGGAATGAGGATTCCGTGATTCTGATTGGAAAAGTAGCTACATTGTAAATCGGTCACAAATTTCGACGCGTAGCCACGCTAGTATCGCTACAGCAACAAACTAAAGGAGTTGTGTGAATAACTCCAAGTTTTGGAAAAAATACGAAAACATGGTAATATCGATTTATTTAGTACGAGAAAAAGCTGTATAATAGTGATGGTCGTTTAAAAAATGTTTACACATTATGTTTCATATGGCTAGCCCAAACGATTGCATTTTAGACCGATTTTTTGAAATTAATCTGAATTAAATCTGTGACATCCAGCAAGCATTTCAAGTTTTCATTACAAACAGAGACAGGAGCAAAGAATAGAAATTGAAAAAACGGGAATCCTCAAATTGTTGAATTCTCGGCTACAGTTTGTCAAAATCGAGTGTTCTTATACCTCCTGGTTGACATTTGGTCGAGGTATCTACACTAGGGTATATACAACTTCGGATTGAAAAGGATTACTTGTGATCGTTTCAAATTTGCGAACACAGCCGTTGACGAAGACTTCTTATCGATGATTGCACAAACACTGGGAAGGAAATCCCGGATGAACTCCACTTTTTTGCTTTTTGACATCAGTTCTTTCCAGTGGGAAGCCCAATTACAAATTGAGAACTATTGGAGACGGCTATTGGATAAAAACAGGATACAGCGGAAACCGTCCTTATCGATCCGCGCTATCATACAGTACATTGTTGAATACAGTACGGAGAAAACAGAGATCCCTTTCAAATTTAAAAACAATTCAAAATCATCACATTTATATGTTGGATGATCGAGTTTGTATTGCAAAATTAAATTTTGTCGTACACAATGAAAAATAACCTTTTCATTGTACAAGCATCTGCGTAATCCATACATCACTGCAACTATTGATCGTATTGTTGACGATACGTCAAGCTACACTTATATTTTCAAAGGGGAAGAACATTCGCTGGAATATCCTATCGAAGGCGAAATCATGTTGACAAAACGGTGCCCATAGAAGAAACTACGAAGACCAAGATTTGAAGTTTTCCGAAAACGATTTGAATGAATCATAACTGCTTCTAAATCGTTATCAAAATTATTAAAAAAATATTTAAAAATTTAAAAATATTGAAATAATACTTTTACGCCAAATAGTTTTCTTCATTTTACCTTTACATTTTAATTCAAAGATTACAGATATCTGTAACAGATTACAGATAACAGATTAATGATAATGATAATGATGATCAATGATTTTAATCATTCAATTCAATAATCAATATTTAAAAATATTAATGATTAAATATTAATGATTAAATATTAATGATGATTAAATATTTCAATAATTTTAAAAAAACATATTAATATTTTTAAATATTAAAACTGTTAATATTTTTAAAAATATATTAACAGTTTTTAAAAGTTTTAAAAGTTTTAAATCAAAAAGCCAAATGAAGAAAAACCAAGTGATGGTGGTTTTCTACTTTCTTCTTGTTCATTTGTTTATAAATAAAAAAGAAAAATTTGTATAAAGAAAACCGGTGATACTAATTTTTACAAGTTCATTTAGTTCAGTTCAAAAGGATTTTTATACCAGTAATCCTGTTGCATTGTTTCAGATATGCTAAAGAGTAAAGTTGATATGATCGTCCAAATTGCCGAATCACAGTTTTCATCTTGGTACCATTCATCAAAAGCCTTCAAAAGTATCGACAAAAGCTGCCATATGAACACTCGCTGAACAAAGGCAACTGTAAACGTGTAATGTTCAATCCTAGGTTTCTAACCAGAAAAACAGAAAAAATGCCATGCTATCAACTTCCTCAACTTTTATTGCCTCTCTCAAAAATAGCTCAAGACTGTTTTTCTTTTCTTTTTCTTTATGGAAATGGCATTCGCTTATGCTCCAACAGTCCCATTCTTGAAAAACCGACACAAAATTCAGTAAAAGCTGCCTCCTGCGTGTCGTGTCACTTTACATCTTGGTCCCTTTCCTCTTCAAAGTTCCACTAAGGGCCCAAAAGTCCTTCAACTTTTCTCCTTTTCTTTGGTTAACGCCACTCAAAAGAAAAGAATAGTGATGCTCTCAAACAAGCACCTAACGCCCACTTATTTGTTTTCTCGTTTTAGTCACGGTCAGCCAGCCCGCGAGCACAATCCCCACTCACTTTTTTAGTGTGTAACTCGTGTATCTTCTCTATTTAGTATCTGCTTTGAATTTCCTTCAAAGTCGTCCTCTGTCTCTCCTTTTCCTCCCTTTCTCACTTCTCATCTCACTTCTTTTTGTTCGTACTTACCTAATTTACCATCCGTTCCCTACCGCCGGTCCCTCACTTTCAATCAACAACCTCATGCAACATTTTCGATTTTAAAGCATTTCTTCCTGACTTTCGATTTCGATATTGCCATTCTATCTGTTTTCTCAATCAAAGTGGCAAGAAATCGTGTTTAAGAGGCTATTACAAACAACCTGCTTTCTCGGTTCCGGTCTCTCTACCAATTTTCAGTATTTAGACTAAAAAGTCCTCTTGAAAACCATTCTTTTTAAGAGAATTTTTCCAAAAAGAGGAAGCAATCTTTTCATCACAATCAGCTAATTTTGGCTGTATTTTCTTGATTTACAATATAATGAGGGTGTTTGATTCCTTGAGGGTTTTCATTTTGCGCTTGGATGGGGCAATTGATTCACTTACTGTACCTCCAGTCGTCCTAACGGAGACGTCTACGTTGGAAGATATTCGACATGTTTTTGTTACAGGACCACTTGGTACAACAGATCATGACATTTTCTTTCCTACTTGGACGAGATCAATTCATGTCATCAAAGAATCAGAAGATATTGATCACACAACGTTAACTCATGAACAAGTTCACTCAATTAAGTATGATGTTGGAACAACGGAAGAATTTCAAGAAATGCTAGGAGATGAAAATAAATCACCTGGCACCCATGTCATTGTCCTTCAACAATGTCGAAGCAAGCGGTATAGTCGAAAGACTATTGACATGACTACAGATTCAAGCTCCGGCACAGGAACCAGTGTTTCAATGTCGTACGATGATTCAAAGTTCTCTGAGAAGGATCACCAGAATCGAAGTGCTGGATTTTCTTTATCTATGAAAGCAAGTCACCATCATCATCATAATCACCATCACCACTATCAACCCAACTCTCATAATGTCAACCAAAGCCCTCCATTTTCCCATGTCTCACAGTCTTCCTCTCACCATCATCTCATCAAAAATCTTCCAAAACGAAACAATTTCCGACCAGTGGATCCGACCTTTTCATATACTACTATCGTTCCTCCTCCCCTTACACCTACATTCATTGCCACCCATTCATTGCCACCGCAGAATACCTGTCCTCATTCTTCGTTTGAAGCCCCTGAACAGACGATTTTATTCTATCCCGATCCTATTCTGTCATATGGTTTGATTCCACAAGGACACATCCCACCACCGCCGCCACCGCCGCCACCGCCGCCACTACCACACATGGTACCTCAGATATATGCGGTTCCATGGAATTCTGCCCCATTTAACTATCTCCCCGCTGGTTCTATACCGACAACATGGTTCATGGCATAGGGGAAGAAAATTACCATATCATTTCGGCGAAAGCTAATTTCAGGTTCTACAACTATTCGCATGGTCCGTTTCTTCATTTATTTTGATATAAACGGGCTGAAACATCGTGCCATACCTCATTGACAAGTTTTTTCCTTTCAATCTTCAATTTTATGACTTTACTTTGAGACTCTTTTGCGGTTTGAAAACCCCTCTTTGACAAGTTCTTTATACTTCAATTCCATGACTTTACTTTGAGTTTCTTTGAGACTTCTCATCATCTCTTAGTCACCAAAAATCTACCTTTTCATGGTAAAGAATGAATATAAAATGTTTTTACATTTTCTCAACATCCAATTTCTGCTATTTTTTGTAGAGCAATTTGAGACTTGAATCTTTCGTTCTTTTTTTAAAAAAAGTAATAAAAAGAAAAAGAATCAAAACCTTTTTCGTTTACTTCCTAATTCATATCTCGCAGTCATTTAGGTCCTTTGTTGTTCGGTACGTAAACAATATCTCCCAAGAACGAGATTGATGTAAGATCGAGATTGATGCAATGTTTTTTAATCTATGCCTCGAGAATGCCGAACATCATAAATTGGTCACAAAGTTCACGCTGCGAAACTTTTATCTTTGTGACCAATTTTTTGTGTCTAAAAACATTGATTTCAAAATGTGAAAAACTATTTTGACGAACGACTGGGAAAGGAAACATAGTACTTTTATAAGAAAATGTTCCCCTCGTCAGTAACTATCATATCAATACATCATGACGATACAGGGAAATTAAAAACGGGGAAGAGGCATTTACTATACACATTTCGCAACAAACAGCGGCAGAGAGAACATCATCAAAATGATCATCAACATGGTAATACACAAATTATAGAAGAAATTTTATGGAAATAGTTGTAGCGGCACTGTGGAGAAAATTTGTTCCAAAGAAATGGCGTTATTGAGCCTTGTCATATGAAAATCCCGAAAAGTATCCATTGTAATGAAATTATTTTTTAAACTATTTAATTGGACAACAATTAAAATTTTCTTTTGTTGCTTCATAGCCAGACGTACTGTGAAACTTCATAAAAACACTAAACACAAGTGAAATAGAAATACAGATTTATAAAACTGAAAAGTCCTCTCCTCCCTCCATTTCATATTTTACCAACGTTGTGGTGTCACACTGCGCATGGTGATTATGTACATGCTGCTACGGATTTTGTTTCAATTGATTCCCCCCCCCCCCCCACCCCCACACCATCAAGGTCTACACTACAAACAATCATACGCTTGCTGTGCCGCTGGTACAATTTCTTTTTTTTCTGTTTGTTTCATTTAATGTTGTTCATAGTCTTGCGCAAACTTTCTTTATTTTTCCCTTTTCCTTTTTGTTTTCATTTCATGAAGTTGAATTTAAACAGCCAATTGCACTATCCCTCGTAGTGTAATTGTCTGTTGTCAAGGTCTATCAGCACCAAAACCTAGAGAATAGAATTCACTTCAAAGAAGCCCACTTCTTTGAAAATTGCTAGGCATCTCACAAAGTGGGAATAGCGAATTCTTCGCAAAATGTTCAGGATTATTCTTAATTTTTAATTATTTTTAAGAAAATTGCGATTTCAAATAATGTAAGGCAAATGATTTTTGGGATTCTAATTTTTTGATCTGTCGTACAAGTACACTGTACATGTACGACAGATCAAAAAAAAAGTACTGTACATTGTACAGTACTTCCAATTCTTGGATCAAACTGTATTTCGTTGAATTTTGAAACGTCCATTCGTCATATAATGGTGCTACAGTACTTGAATTACTGGATCATACTGTATTCGTTCATAATGAATGAAGTAAGAATATCCCTTCGTCGAAGACAGGCCAAAATTAGACAAATTGTGATGGAACTCTCTCACAGAATAACATTACATGTAATAATGTTTATAATTTTTTCTTTCTAATAACTGGCATTGAACAGGTAAACATGCCAATGGGGTTTTCTTCTTGGTAAAAGCTCACTTACACAAATTGATTTCTGAATCAAAAATTCGGACTGCAGCAGCACGGTTATCTAAATTGAGCATTTCTTCATTAGAAGATAATCTAAAAATAATGGTTGTAAACTGACCCCAGGTGAATTTCAAGAAGCTGCTTCATTTTCTGAGACTAATTTTCCAATCAATTCGATGCTTTCATAGTCAGTCAGTGAATCCAGATAAAACCTTTCTGCGAATACCTTTTCTTTAGATTCTTTTTCTGTGGTTCCAATGGAATCCGATAATAACATTGAAATGAAGCATCATAGTAATGAAGATAAGAAACCGAAGCTTCAACATGTGCATATAATACAATGTCTGTGATACCAACAAGTTTATTGAGAACCCTAAAACAAAATTCTAGGTTGGTTCTAAAGCCCAAATTGACTTGAATTAAGTTTTCATTAAGATGACCTTCAAATTAAGTACGCAACGAGTACTGCCAAAGTGATTCTTGAGCATTGAGACATTTCGCAGCAAAGATTAGTTCCTCTTCATGTTTCTCCTTTCTAAATATGAGACAAAATTGATTGTAGAAATTATCGAACAGCTCAGCTATTTTTAGATTTTTGTAAACAGTACACAGATACCTTATTTTTGTGCTCACCGTGTCTTTGGTTCGAAGGATGATAACCGTGGATACAGGACTGAATAATTTCCTTAATTTCCTTCTTTCGAAATAAATTTAAAACATCGGAATCGGGTTCTTAACAAAATATCCGGAAGAGAAGAACAGGAATATCCCTCGCTCCAATCAGGATTCACATGAAAAGTGTTATTACATAAATAGCTATTCCCTGTAGAAAAACTCAGTCTTACCTAACAGATACTCGTAATGACCGTTTTTGTTTAGCGATGAGATAAGCCTTTGAAGTAATGAGTACAGTTTATAGCTGATATATGTCTACATAATGTCCATTGTCTTTTTTTGTAATTTTTTTAAACATCAAATCATAAACCCTAAACGCAACTAATGCTGGTAAGATCCTATTATTTTTAAAGCCAATGGTGGAATTGATAGTAACTCGTTATATCGTGAGCAAAACTTCAGTTGAGTACAGAATACTGTAGCAGATTATTTACATACATTTTTGGCCCAAAAGTGTTATTTGAAAATATGTTAGAAATTGGCAAATTTGGGTGGCTATAGGCCGAGAGCCTCCTCTTGCTTTTTAAAAATAGAAACTACTCCTACGGATAATCCATATTGGATTCTCGTGTTTGCAACTTGATGCGGCATTTTAACTATAATCACATGATATTTCGAGTTCTTCATCATGAAATCATATCTACAATACGCTTCCCTTATGTTCAGTAGATGTGACTTTCTGAAGTGTTTAAATGGTTTATTGGGAATTCACTTTTCTCCTATAACAAAAATTCTATATGGTACGAGAACCATGCGAATGTCCAACAAAACCAAAATTAGTTTATATTCCATATCAATCCCTTCCGGGGTTGCAAATCTGTAGGGGCAAATTTGAGAACGTAGACAATAAATGTACACGAATTGGCAATGTCTATTAATTTATAATTCTGAATTGTACCATCTCTCTAGAGGTGGACTTCCCCTTTACGAAGTGCTCTCCAGGACAATCCTCTTTTTGTTGTTTTTGCGAAGGAGGGTCGAAGGGCATGCATATGCGAGGACTAAATTGAAATATATTATTTTTTTTGTTGAGCCCACAGAGTGCTTTTACTGCTCCAAATCCATTAAATTTTATTTAAAGTATAACACAAGGGTGTCAATTCAAGTCTCAATGTAGGTAACGTACACAATCATCCATAATTAAAATCCGACATAAAAATGACACTTCGAACTAAAATAAACTACGTTAAAACTAGGGTGGTTCCATTTCCTTCATTTCCTTGAATACTGCAGGTCAAAACATCCGAAATCGAAGCATGACTGTGCTAAAAAATGATAATTCGATGAAATTAAAGATTTCGAACCAAATCCGTTCGCTAACAGTCAGCCTCTTCGATTTTAACAATCAAAACAACAAATGCGACATGTGGACACACTATTTTTTCAAGGACTGGTACATAAAAATTCATGTAGCACTTTTTCCCTGTCGATAGATTCAGTAGCTAGATACCAGAGAATGGGAAACTGGCGTCGAGGGAACCAGTGGAGAGGTAGTGAGCAATAGATCGTGTCGAAGAACCACATCTGACAATACCGAGGGGAAGAAGAACTAAGCAAACAAAACACTTAAACGGCGAGACGAAGGCTTAAAGTTGAAGGCTGAACAGTCTATCGTGAAAGAAGGATGACGGGAGATTGGGAGCGAAGGAAGTGAAACCCGATTACAAGAAAGTCAAAAAAACTGAAGATACTGTAGATATGTAGATACCAGTTGTAGATGAGGAAAGTAACATTGAGGACAGTAGTACATGACGAGCACTAGGGTAAGTAGGACTGGTAGATCAGCATGGAGATATGTTACTGTGCAACTAACTTAGTTCCTCAGCAACTCATAACTGTACCCTTGAAGTCGAGGATCCAGTTGGACTGTGATAATTGCTAAAACTAGGTGTGATGCATCTAAAGTAAATTGTAGCGACTGTGAAAATGTCTTGAGCTAAGATCTCCTATTAGAATACACTGCATGTCCTTCTAATTATTTGGATTGGAAATCTCTCCTACTATTTTGATTTTCCATTTGAATGATGCTGACTGTCTTACATTCTATTTCTCAATTCCCATTATCACTCTCTTTGGAATTCGTGTCTTCAGTAGATAAATGATAATCCGTTTATTATATAAACCATTAATAAAAACCTTGTCTCAAAAAGAAAAGAGACAAGACGATTTCTATCTTTAACTTTTTAGACAAGCACCTATCTCTTTCCCTGATTAGTAAAAGTGAGTTTTAGGCATGGTACATTAAAATAGGTGGGAAAAAGGACGAAGCACGCAGAAAGTTGGAGTGTAGAAGAGGATACTGAGGGATAGTGACACCAGTCGCCGTTGCTGATTATAACATTGACAAACGTTTTGTTAAATCTTAATCACCGTAAAAAGCTTTTCGTTACACTGATGTTCCTTCTGAACTGGAAGTTCGAAGGGGGAAGAGTCAGAGGGCAATATCAGGTAAATGGTTCGTTATAATTCACTAGAAACGAAAGAGATTCGGACCACTCGCTTAAAAAGACGGAGTGAGAGATTGACGATGCGGGGAGAAACGAGGCGCTGACGGAACGATTCCTAGCTCCTTCGATCACGGTACGGTTAAAATTACTGGTAGAACTTAGGCCGATTAATTATTGGTTTCGACAAGTAAGATAGATACCGAGTAATGAGCTGACCTGGTTCGTCTCGAGGTAACATCGGGTATAATTACTGGCGATATATCTAATTGATATTGTGCATTTATCGCTTAATATAGGTTTTCCATAAATGAAGGCAGTAGTGGTAGTGGATGAGTCTAACATGTTTGTTTTATGGACACTGATTGTTAGTCTATGTAAACCAAGGTTAGGTAGTATGCGGGTATATTGGGCACAAATCCCCTCTGGTCGATGATCCTCCTAATCGTTATTTTATAAATAGATAGAGATAGGTATTTAGAGAGGTTAGGACTTGTGCCATTTCAGGCTAGAATTAAAAAAGCTGTAAACATTATTTCAGGAATACGGTAATACAGAAATTTTGATTTTGGGAAAGTCTGTGACTGAGATGGTGAAAGATTTGTTTTCCACACTACACTTTTAGGTGGTGACATTGAAAATCCCCTCAACAGGCGAAAATACAGCTGGATAATGAGGAGTAAACTTGTGACTTTAAAACAGCGAGAGTGTATGTACACATACCAGTACTCTGGGCTAATGTGAAGTGAAGTGTACTCGTTACTCTTCACTCGTTACACCTCAAGTTGTCCTTTTACTGAATTTTTCTCATACTTCTGTGATACGTTACACGCTCATTCATTCACAACTTCAATACTATTAAAGTGGTCGATGAAGAAAATAATGTCTCGATTATCTTTCCTTCATGGATGTTGTCTTGACACTCCAGTGTAATGTGCACACCACACTGGAGTAAAAGCATCTCTACCACACGGCCTATTTCTAAATTTTAATCAAATTTTTTAAAATTATGGAAAATAGGCAGCAATTGGAAACTATGCAGCACATTAGAATGTCTATTCGTTACGAGTAGAATAAAAATAGTCAGCTAAATCGTTCTATTTTTCCAAAACAAGCCGAGTTCGTCCCCTATTCTAACGAATAGAATTCCATCACCAGTGATTTGATTGGTGGAGGAGCTTCTACAATTGCACCAAAAACCGAAACATCTACACCTTGTGTAAAACTACAAGCCACTAACGACACCAAACTCTGCTTCAACAACCTCCACCGCACCTACTCACCCTAAAATACAAGCTACTACCGACACCAACCGCTGCCTCAAGCACAGCCACCGCACCCACTCAACTCAAAATGAGACGTGGAAAAGCGTGGGATGTCAAAGAAGAAGTGGTGCTTCTACGAGCATGGGTTTCTGCGTGATAAGACTTTGGCTAGGACGAATCAGAAGGCGAAGGTTTTCTTCGAGACTCTCCATCCTCGTTTCCCTGAGCAAGGCACATCAACGGCTTGCGTTGTTGATGAAAAGTACGGCTTTAGTACTATGGAGAGTTGTCGGAAGCATGTGAACGAGCTGTTTGCTGATGCGCAGAAGCTCGCAATCGCTCTTCGTAAGGTCCATGCATGTAACCCAACCGGGTTAAACGAGGATAATTTATTCTCCATGGCAGTAGCGGTCCACATGGGTAAGGAGAAGACAATGGAGTACAGTATGAAAGACTATTGCAAGGACAATTGCTTCACGTTATGGGCTCGGTTGGTATGGTATGCACACCCGTAGTGCTCAATGAGCAGCTGGACACAGAGCGCACAGTCTTAGTAACCAAAGTGGTAGGAGAGGTAGACACCGCAAGAGTTCTACACGTTGAAGGGGACTTGTAGGATAATTCAAGGGACGATGAAGGTGTGAGTAGGACTTCACCTTCAAAACCAACCGAGCGCTTTAGAATGGGCACACGAAATGCGAAGCTCAATTGTGAAGAGGAGCTCCGCACTCAAGCAGTACGGTCAATGGCCTAGTCTTTCAAGTGCAAGTCTGAAGCGCTCGAAGAGCGCAACGCGATCTTTGTCTTCTCTCGATTCGAAGCCACGGGAACGCCAGAGACAACGCAGTTATTCGCAGCTTTGCGGCATACTTATCTATCACAGGCGATTAAGACCGCACAAATGGCGTCTGATGAACTGGCATTTACTGTCATACCCCTGCGGAGAATGGATCTCCACCGCTCACAGATAATGACGGACTGCAACCGACTTCTTGGCCGCCAAAAAGTACTCAAATTCTCAATCGAGGGGAAGGTTCCCCGCCCTAGTTGGTTCTTGAATTTTCTTTAAATTTTTCAATTATAATTTTTTAAATTTTTTTGAAAAAGTTTTTATTAAAATTTCTGATTATTAAACTCACATACCATGCTTATACCAGATGTGCTTGGCAAGGTCTCCTTTGAGAGCAAATTGATCAACGACGCTAGTTACCCGTACCTCTCGTGCATCCACGATCGCATCGCAAGTCCGCCTTGGCAATGGTCAGCCCTAAACATATTCCATGGTAGTCTGCGACTGCCGGGTGAGCCATGCTCCACCTACTAACGTCGAACGGGCCTCTCCAAAGAAGTACAGTGATGACACCCGGCTACTATAACCGTCCGGCGATCTTCCACGACCATGTTATGGATGATGATACAGGCTTGCATCACATTGGCGATCTCTGAGCAGAACCAACAACAGGACAGTCTCCGCAAGATGTGGAAGCGCGCTATTAGTACCCAAACGCTAAGGGCGTATGGTAATAAAAAAGGAGTCCTTCTTTGTCACCATTTGTGATAGTCTTAGCGAAGATAGTCCAGTTCGGGTATTTCCCATCTGCTAGGTAGTACGGAATAGTGTGAATGACGCCGTTAACGCTGTACTCTATAGAAGGAGAAAAATTTCCAGAAATAATTCCTGTCACCTTTATCGAGTTGTCCAGAACATTTATATCATTCATGCTACCCAGACTTCCAAATAATGTATGCCATATCCACAATTCCTCCACATACCGCGTCCAGCACAATTGTTGGTGCCTTTTATTTTCCGTTGAACTGCCGTGCCCACGAAATAGGACAGTTATCTCACTCCCATCTCACTTTGCAGCTTTTCTTGAAGCCTGGCAGCATGCCGGTGCTTCATGTTCTCCTCGTCGCTATAGTCTTCGGACAAATCGCCGTCCATGATGATAGCTGGTAGTGTGATGGAGTGTGCTGATTTTTTAGAATAGGATTCTAGCGGTAGGTAGTGATTCAACCAGCGAAAACTCATTGAATCATGCAAAAGTGATGGATAGAAATGTCCAATAAATTCTCTCCACGTTTCAATTATAATTTTCCATAGCAATAGAAATAGGCCGTGCGGTACAGATGCTCTAAAATTCGAATACACGAATAACATATCTCTAAACCGGTTAAATAGTCCAAAAAGACTGTTGAGGAAAAAGTCAAAATTTTGACAACCCAGCTAAATAGTTCTTTTGGACTATTTCAGAGATAAAATGGGTCACATTGTGATGCACATACTGTCCAAATGGTTTTTCTGGACACTTTAATGAATATACGACAAGAATTGCGTCATCGTGTAGACAAAAATCCATGTGCTACACCTGAAAGTCGTGTGGTACAATCACATTATAGAAAGTAAATTTCATTATCATAATGTTTGTTACAATTCAAAGGAGTAATGATGTTTGTACATGTTGAACGAAACACAAGTTGTTTGAAACATTGGGCAAAATTCAAAAAAATGCCGTGAACATGGCGTTTCAGTAAGGAATGAGTCCCTTTACTACACCCATCAGCTATGAAAACAACTACATGTGATCCGAATCATCCATCAGAAGTGACAGGAATCATTGGAGATGAGACATCACCGGTGAAAATTATTGAAACAAATGAAATTATAGCATCATTGCCAACAACATCCAACGCCGTACCATGTGAAAAATATGAAAGCACTAGATCTGTCCTGTCAATTTGATCTGGCACACAAGTTTTTTATTCAACACTTAAGAGAGGTGTAGATTGAGTGACACAGTACAGAGCTGTGATGAGAAATTCTTCTGTAACTAAACCATGGGAATCGAACATTGCTATTCGAACAATCAAAACTATTGCTGTGAATGGATCAATGTAATTCCTTTTATATAAGTAAGAGAACGTTTGCAGTCTGCTACAAAATTTGAAAATCCAGATTCATTCAGAGATTCTTTGAATAGAGTAGAATCCCTTTCCGATTTTTTAGACGATGTATTAAGGGAGTTGATGGTTCATGGGCAGATAGTGGACGTTGTCACCGGTGCTCAATATGCTCAATTCTGCTAATATGAGCTTGTTTAGTCCAGGTTGTAAACGAAGCATAGAAGACAAAAATAATGAAGAACCTACAAGAGTCAATTTGGATATTGAGCACATTTGATCAAAGGTTGCTGGCTGGAATAAAAGACGCCATAAAGATGAATTCAAAGATGTGGATAGTAAAAGGCTGAGAAAATCTACGGTCAACTACCATAGTTCCATCAAGATAGACAAGAAGCGTTATTGTGTAGTTTGT
>JAULBU010036641.1:0-15337 GCA_032358235.1 Odonthalia washingtoniensis | reverse complement strand
GCCAAAGCGGTGGAACTGTGGCAATTTTCCATGATACGCTACCTGATACCAATCCCAACCGAATCTCAGCCAACCTTCTCGGTATTTGTCTCAAATCTCAACTATTGAGTGAATGATTTGTGCTCTAGAATATCCAACGATCTTTTGGCTTCAGTTGACGGAGTCAATGAAGTGGTTGCTGCTGTTCATATTCGAGATTCCCTGTCTGTGACTAATACTGTGTACAACGATTTTAATGACCTTCTACTCATCAAGCGTAAATCAACTGAAATTTATCAGAACTATGAAGCTAGATTCGCTGCTCAAGTGGCCAAATAACATTTCCATGGTGTCACTTTACAACTTCATAAATCAATTTTAGCAATGATGCTTCTCAGCCGTTCAAATATCAACGATACTCAACGCATCCCGATACTTTCCGCAGACGGAGCAGGTTTGGTAAAAGAAGCTGATCACACCGATGATGTAATCTTAATTCAAATTAATTACGAGAAAAGTGCATCAATTATTCGCCAGTGTGATACTCGCAATAATGGTCAAGTGTCTAGCGATGAAACATGTGTGGCAAATACAGCAAATATCACTACCAGAGGTAACAGGTGTACAAATAATTGTAGTCAAACTCGCACGAAACACAATAAAACTGGTAAAAATGCAACCGGCCAAACTAGAAATGGTCGACCGATGATGTTTCCTGAAGATATTCGAGCATATAAGCTCAAGACAAACCGTACGGCCTGTGAAAACCATGGTCATTGGGCTGTTTATAATCTACCTATTGGCTGATTTAAGAACAACCTCCCCGAAATTGCCCCTGTACATCAAAATCAGATTCAGTCTCCTGATCAAAATGTTAATCAACCACAAAGTGCCAATACGAACCCTGTTCAACAGAATTCAAATCCGAATAAAAGTAATCAACGAAAAGTCCCGGGAATTGTCCCGAACTTTATGACGATAATAATGGCAAATACAGCACAAACGTCTCCAATTATTTCAACCGCTCCGCTTGTGAACCATAGTGCGCCTTACAGTTCATTTGGAAAGACACAGCTTCGTCTCTCACGTCATGTTGATATATCTTCTACGATTAAGCTAGACCCTAAACCCACTGCACTGGCTGATTACCAGTGGTGGAAATTTTGAACTGGTGTACATTCAAGTTCTTGACGTAATATATTTTGTAGTATAAACATATCATGTACTTCAGAAAACGGAGATACCGTAGCTATAATCCATCTCATTATCAGTGGCTCATCTTAATGTGTGATAGCGAGAAATGTAACTCGTTCAAGCGATGTATTACTTTACGGTGGTAGCAAGATACTGATGCATCCAATGAATGGTCTCAGAGATTCAATAGTTATGGTGGATGACGGTCTACATTCATAAATACCGCTATCCAGATTAAATATGGACATGGACGTCTCAGCATCATCTGTTTTATCTGGCCACACAGAATCTATTAAAATTAATAAGGACGTTCTCCAATGTTGGTCTCAGACTAAGAGAATTTTTGATAAGGTTCATCGTCAGACCTGTGGTCACTCAACTTATTCGGATATGCGAACTCTACTACAACGAAATGAGATATGGAACGATGATGTTCAACGATAACTTGGGGATATTATTCGTCGATGAAGTTCTTGCATTGCATCATCTACAGCACCTCCTTCACAAAACGGTTCTGTTGGTACTCTGAACCGAGCTGTTAATGATTTGATCATGATAGATCACTTCTACATCGATCAGATACGAATTTTCCACTGTATGGATAGTTATTCAAGATTTTCTTCAGTCTATTCTGTACCAGAAGCTTCGATTTCATCGGCAATAATAGCCTTCGAAGCAACTTGGATCACATAATTTTGGCCACCAATTGTGGTTCAGGGTGACCAAGCCTTTTCCAAGGAAGAATTCATTGACTATCTCAAATTAAATGGCATAACATTCAGTCTGGTTCCATGAAGACGGAATCACAAGAATACATTGGAGTCGAAACATGGTACCATTAGGTCTATATTTTTACGCTTGACACATGCGTCACCAAATGTCAGTAAAACAGTATTAGCTCTCAGAGCTGTCTCCATCTCAAACGATCTGTATGGTTCCGATATACTGTCGTCATATGAGATTGCGAAGAGATACACGAAACCCCTGGTCGCATATGATACACCGATTCCTATCTCTATTGATTTGGTAAATGCGAGAAACCAAATCATGGCTAAAAGAAATCTCAATCTTATATTAAGATCCAAAGCAACCGTCGATCCAGTTATTAAACCATGTGATCTTGTTCAAGTCTTTGTCAAGAATGGACATGAGAAAAGGGGAAAATGGCTCTCACCTAGAGTAGTGCAACAAATCGACATTTCTGCCGGTACTGTTACAATCCCTGGTGCCAGTGGTCATAAAAGCTTTGTAGAATTTGAAGATGCTCGACTTGCAATTGTTGCAGACGATTTTTCAACATCAATTGTCGAACCAATTGACAATTTAAATAATGCTATATCAGAAGCTCTGGATAATGACAACAATAATTCGACAAGTGACAATGAGAACCACGTCTCAACAATTGACGCAGCCTTCAATGCATCATTTTATGGTACAAATATTGGTACAAATACAAGTATCAATGAGAATCGAACTACAGTAGAAACTATAACTGAAACCAGCGATGGTGAACCCATCTCAGTTGCAACTCCCATCTCAAGTGATGATGCCGACAGTAGTGAAACCTTAAAAGTAGATGATAATGTGGCCATTAATAATTTAGATATTGGTGATCGAATTGAGGTTTACTGGCCTCTAGAAAACAGCTTTTACTCTGGTACGATTCATGCTGCAAATCATGGTCGTCATAGAAGTGTATATGACGATGGTGACGTCGATTCAGTTAGACTACAGAATGAAACTTGGCGTCTACCTGACAGTTTGGGCATTGCGTCTATTTTCACTGGTACTATGTTAGAATCAAATGAGTAAACAGTTCTCAGTGAGATGCTATCAACAATTGGAAAAAATTCCTTTATGCGCCATCATGCACAAGGCTACCAAAAACCTGTATTAATCAAATCATACTTAGAAGAAGAGTCGGAACTTAAGAAAAGGGTATCTATATTATCTAAATCAGCTCTACCGTCGAACTCAAACGTCATCTCTTCGCATACTATCTACAAAATCAAGGTGAATGATGATAATTCTCTCAAACTTAAGGCGAGAATTGCGCCGCATGGGAATGAGGATAACATAAAATCCGAACTAAAGTCAGACTGCAAAATGTGCTCATCAACTAGAGTTAGAATGGTCCTTTCTATAGCATTTCTTTTCAAATGGTGCTTATTGAAAGCAGATGTCAAAGCAGCATTTTTACAAACTGGTAAAGCTCAAAGAGATGTATACGTCATTCCCCCAAAGGAAAGTACGGATAAAAATATTTACTGTCTTTTTCTAACAGCGGCGTACGGGTTAGTAAACGCGAACTCCAAGTGTGAATCTCTGTCAGACCAACTCTTCATAGATCTTGGACTAACTTGTACAGTAATTACTCAGATTTTCTACTTGTTCCAGAATGGAAATTTAGTACTGGTAGCTGCTAAAATTGTTGATGGCGTTTTGGTTACTGGTGAGAATGACGCAGTTGATAAATTTAAAAAGACTTTGATTCAGTATTCAAATTTGGTACTGTCTCACATGGATCTGGTAATCTTAGATTCTATGGATTAAATATTATTCAAAATGAGGATTGGTCATGCTCCATTAATGGTGATGACAAGCTTAATGCTCTTGAACCATATCCTCTTGCACGTCTTTGACGTAGTGAAAATGGAGCAGTTCTTTCTGCAATAGAAAATTCAGCATTTCTGTCTATATATTCTTCGTTAGAATGGTTGGGAATAGCTGCGTCATAATTCTGTTAGTTCTAGTCCTGCCACCTTCAACAGTTACTACCGGATGATAGAGTTTCTGTGTTCGTCACACAAACTAATTGCTTGAAAATCGTCAAAAAACTTGGTACACACATAAGTTTTCCGAGACCACCAAAAGTATTACATGCTTTCACTAGAGGTGTGTTCGCTGATGCAGGTCGGACAGCTGGCCATAGTCAAATCGCATATATATATCTGGTCTTTTTATTGGTCCATTATCAATCAATTCGACATACCGCACGTTATCATGGATGTCGCACAATTCAAAACAACCAGTGCGATTGAAGTAGCGGAAATATTAGCGGCATCGGAAGCCATTTATGAGGGTAAAACTCTCAATACAGCAATGGCTATTCTACTTCAAATGGATGCACAACTGATAGTCATCGTTGAATCGAAAAATTTATACACGTCACTGTCGACAAGACGTAAATCCATCGACCGCTCGATTCGAGCAGATGTCAACTGCATAAGATTTGAGTATGAAATGGGAAATGTGGACGAGATCTGCTGCTTGCCAGGATCTATAATTTTAGCTGATCCGGGTACCAAGATCGATAGTCCACTGTGTAAATCACTACAATTAATGACGAACACCGGAAAGATACCCATTGATCTATCCCGACACGAATCCCGTCGAAAAGATCCATCATTTGGTTAGAATTAATATCTTTAAAAGGAGATTGATATGAATTTTATGGTTTGGATTAGTATTCTAATATTATTTCTTGAATGTCTTTAATTTTAATTTAATGAATCTTATGTCTTGGAACTCTTGAATCTTATTGGTCAGACCTCTTACTTTTAGTTTATTCAAGACGTGTATGAAAAACGTTACGACATTTCATAAGGTTTAAATTAATGAAACTTATGTCTGGGAACTGGTGAATCTTATCGATCAGAACTCTTGAATATTAATGTTACGATACATCTCGAATCTTCTCATTTTGAAAAGGGTGCATTGCAATTGACCATTGTTCATTATATAAGAAAATACGAGTCGAGCGAAAAAGAATAAACAGAAAACTATCGAATTACCAACGACATATATTACCATCTAGTTTTACTCTATAATTGCTCCGCTGCATCTTCTCTACAAATTCTATCATCTAGTCATTCAGTGCCAATCAGCTCACACCGTTCACCCGTCATCCGCACACTCCAGCCCTACGTTGGTGCATATTTTACCTACAAGCTCCAATTCAGTATAGTGTGGACCATCGTGAACAGGCTGTTGACGTGAGAAATTAGAAAGAAAAAAATAATTGGGGAGATGGACAGTCGCATGCAGGTTTTTTTAACCTGCGAACAGGCGGTGTGCCGTCCAGCATGCTTGGTCCTCCCATGGTGCAGGTGTAAACCACTAGGCTACCGTGACTGTTGATGTGACACCGATGCTCCAATTCGCTCGATGACGGGATGACGATGGTTTATGGGACAGCGATGGGGGACGGGATGACGATGGTGGACGGGATGAAGATGGTGGACGACAACGGGATGGTGATGAGTGACGGAAGCGAAAGAAGGGATGATGATGATGGACAGAAGGACGACGATGAGATTGAGATTATGGAGGGAAGTGAAAAAACGGGATGAGAATGATGAACGTAAGAAAGACGACGGAATGAAGACGATCCACAGACGATAAAGACGGGATGACGAATTCACGGGAAGACGATGAAAAATGATGTGAAGAGGGATGATGATGGGGATGCACGATAGGATAAAGTTAGGATGAGGGTGACCGAAACGCAAGGAACTTCAATATGATGACATAGAAGAATGATAATGAGGAACGGCGAAGGACAAGAAAGAGAAGAAAAATAAGTGGAATATGATCTAAAAATCACGAGGATGACAAATAATAGGTAACAGGCCACACGTATGTATAAGGGTAATACTAACACAGTGTAAAGCATTACATTCGAGAAGTATACACATGGAGATGATCAAGCAATACTGTATACTGTATCTCTTCATAAAATTATGAAATATCACTCAGTTAAGGAATGACACTTTCATAACGCACACTTCCAATTATAAAGAACAAACTTTAGTAATTCTATTACCAACAATATGATTCTTTGACACATGTATTTGTTTTCCACTGGAATCATTCCCGATTACAGTATACATACCACGTCGCACAGGTGCCGAGAATATTTACCGAATAAAAAGTTAGACAGATTTACACAGATCGCCAGTATACCGACTTCGCAATACATCGAGAGATTATTGAACAAAAGGAAAGGGAAACTGGAACCACATGAGCATAAGGGCGACTAATCATCAACGCGTATATCAAAGGGCAATTTAACGATTGTATGTCATCCTCGAACCAGGTAGGTTGTCGAGAATACTAGCGTATTATTTTACTTTGAACCGGCAAAACTGCTTAATTGCATAAGGTAGATAGTATAATTTGAGATACATACGAACTGTTTTGACGATAATCAAGAACTTATTCACTTACCGAATCAGATATTCACTTATCGAATAAAACCATTAATACTAATAGTGTACCTCGTTACTAGCTTTGATAGCTACTATTAGCTTACTTATCTTTAATCGTCCGATTTACTTTATTGTGTTATTTACTAACTATTTTGTTTGCTTAATTTATCATTTAATAAAGTAAACCAGGCAAGACCGACAGTTTAAACTTTCTATTATATATATAAAGAATGACTCAGTCTGGGAAGAATAAAGGAAAAAACTCAAAAATGGATAGGGCTCAGAAGGAGAGTAAAGAGACAAGACAATCTGTAAGGCAAAAAGGGAAGGATCCACTAGATCCAATAAAGATTGGAGAAACAACATCGTCAAATGATAATCAGAGACCGACACCAAGAAGGGACGAAGAAGAAGAGCCAGACATACTGGAAGCTACCGCTTCCCCAGGACCAAACACACCAGTTACGCCACGCGAGGTGGATGGTACAGAAGACGAAGACACATTTGACTTCGGCCAACACTTTTCAGACGACCCAAACCCCCTCCCAAGATCAGTCAAACCAGAATTAGGAGAAAATCATACAGTCCTCTTACACATGTATAGCGACGAGATGTTAGACGCATATGAGAAGACATGAATAAATGGGGAAAGGTTATGGAAGGACTTTAGATCAGCGTTCAGATCCCACACCATAAAGGAATTGTCAAAAAGAATAACCCACATCTGGGCCGAACTACTCTTCACCAAAGGAGTACATGTAGATGACGATGCACATGTGGCAATGACCCAAAACATTATCGAGTTACTATACAGGAAGAATAACCAAACTGTGGAGGACCTTAAATTAAAAGAGGAGGAGAAGGAATATAACATTCCAACAAGGAAACAAATGGGAGGTGGACCACTAAGAGACAACAGCGATAGTGACGATGATGGTAGGAGAAGGAGCGAGAAAAACACCAATTCATCCGCCAAGAAGTGAAGAACGACCCAGAAGAAACTATGGGAACAATCTAGAAAGGAAGAAAGGATTGGGAATGAGCGGACTCATCAGGGCATTCAATGTGAAATACCAGTTTGGAGAAAACTGGGACGAAGACCTTGAAAACTGTATTAATATCTTCAATACATCACCGGATATGATGCACTAAACTATTACGCTAACACGGTAAAGGGGTGCAATGATTTCAACGAAGCCATGAGTATAATGAAAAGTTGGTATAACAGTGAGGATAAGAAGTCAAGAATTCTTACAACTTGGCAGACTATGAAGTTATTAGATGCCTTCGCTGGGGACCCAAAAGAATCCCAAGTAAACGTCTTCAGAAATTTTGCGGGAAAACGTCATACACTTTAAAAACCACTGGACCGAGGATACCACTAAAATAGATTTTTGAGGGATGGACTCCTCACCGCCGTAGACGTGCCAAGTATCCAAACACAACTTAGAGATCCCATGCCCAGGACCAGTTTGTAATCCATCAATAGTGTGGCGAACCACTTTGTAGACAAAGCCAACTCAGCATGTAGTAATGAAGCATGCATTGTGCCGTTTGATGGCGAAGAAGTCAATTACAGCTTGGGAACAACCGATGGGGGAGATGCGAAAGGGACGCTAAAGAAACCTTCGAAAATTCAAGGATTAAAGTACAATAGAAACGAAGGAAAGCGATTGGTACCAAACTGGATGAGAAGCGTAAAGAGATGCTTCGTCTGCGGTCAAGACCACAGAACGAACACCAAACATAGCAAAGAAAACGTCACGGAAGCCATCATCAAGCTGAAAAAAACATCCGAAGGTACTGCTAACTACAGAAGATTTGGCTGAGGTGGTACTTATGGTTACGAGCTCAGAAGACGATGACTCACACTCAGATGAAGCAAATTGGATCGAAAACGATGAAGATGATAACGACTCAGACATAATAATGATGAACTCAGAAAAAGCCACCAATCTAGAGATTTCACTCTTTAACAATGCGTACATACATAGAAGGTCCTACGACGCAGAAATATAGATGGCCCTCATTGCAATTAACAATTCTATCAGGCGAGAAGGAACCACGAACTTGGGCGGCATCACCATTGATACAGGGTCAGTAATGTGTAAGTAGAAATATGCTGCGTATGAGAGGGAGATCGGAAGACGAATTAAAATATGGCCATATAACAACAGCAGATTGAACGGCATTGGAGGTCAAGGGAAAGTGGTAGGCGAGGCAACGATCCAGATCCCATTTCACCAGTTGAACTTGATAATAGATGTAGATTGTGCGATAATGGAAGATGACTGCCCATCTCTTCTCAGTAATAGGGACATGATTGAAACAATTTAGACATTAGCCTACAGGAGATATCTGTATATAGGCGACCGCCACCAACCACTTGCCCTGGAAAACTATTTCTATATCTACAAATGGAATGAAAATAATACGCCATTCGTACTATAAACAAAAGGTAAACCTACCAGAATTCACAGGGGATTTAAGCACCCATCAATAGATGCGATCCATAAACTGCTGAGGAGAGAAAGTAAAGACAAGCTATAAACGATAGTACTGTCAGATATAAAGAAGGTAGTAGAAGACTGTGAAATCTGCAAACGAAACCGATCAAAACCGAGGAGATTTAGACTGACATTGGGGACCAATGAATTCAGATTTAACCATAGAGTAGTGGTAGATACGATGTTCATAAACTCCAAACCAGCCCTACACCTCGTCAACGAAAGCACCCACTTTACAGTAGCTTTCTTTCTCAAGCGCCAAACAACAGCAGAAGTATGGAAGTCTATCAAAAAGATGTGATTCATGACGTATATGGGGCCTCCCGACTTCCTAGCCGTAGACCAAGGTACGAACTACGTTTCCAAGGAGAAAAAAGGGATTGCTGAAGCAGCCGTAATTACCCTTGAAGAAGCACCAATAGAGAACCCCGGATCGATTAGGATTGTTGAGAGGTATCACGCCCCTCTTAGTGCAGAATATACCAAGATCAGAGTCTTTGAAGAGAGACGAAACAAAGGACAATGATTGCCTACAAATAGCGTTATACGCCAATAATATCACGCTAGGTCCGGAAGGTCTTTGTCCAATGATGTTGGTCTTCGGTGCACTTCCTAGGCCTGCCAGGACCTATCCATCACCGACTCAGCTCGAATGCCAGAGAGCCATAGAAGAAGCAATAAATATAGTCGAGCGCGAGAAAGAAAGAAGACGAATAGCTTTCGCAATAAGCCATCCAGGGGGCTGAAATCAAAAGAAATCTCCGAAAGACTAAGAAGATGCCATTTGGATCACCGGTCTTTGCTTACCGTACGACATCTAAAAGGAGGGAAGGGCAATACAGATACATGTACATAGAAGGAGAAACAGTCGTCGTCCAACTTGAAAGACGCCGCCACATTTTTAGGTCCCCATGCGTAAGGCCATGGACCCAATCAAAACTTAAACCACAGGAACCGGAAAATGATGAGGAAGAACCACACGATGTCAAGGACTTAAGCATAATCGATGGTGACTCACCAGGTGAGAACGATGTAAACATCATGGATAAGATATACAAAACACTTATACCAGACGAAAGATTGGAACAAAAACCAGGCAAGGTTAAAGCCAAGAGAGGATCTATAAAAGAAAGAGCATTCGTCGAATCCCGGAAACAAGAACTGGAAGGGATCTTACGAGACGGCACTTTTGTGACACGAAACGAATGGGAAGCAAAAGGGAATCGAATATTCGGAGCTTATTTCATTGACGGACTGAAGAAGGTGAGAGATAGATTGAAAAAGAAAAGCAGGTTAGTAGCACAAAATTATTTTAATAACGAAGCGACATCCATACCAACAAAATCACCAACACTTCAACGATTCTCACAACGGGTTTCACTATCCATCGGCGCATCTATACAAACTCTCCAATCTCACACCAGAGACATAACTCTGGAATACATCCAATCCAATTCGCAACTTGAAAGAGAAGTTTTCATACGAGCACCACCGGAACTGGCACCACCAGAAGGATACATCTTAAAGGTTATCAAGCCGCTATACGACATCCCAGAATCAGGCCTCCACTGGTATCTGACATACCTATCACACCATCTAGAGAACATCAAGATGGAAAAGCTCCGAGCTGACCGTTTTGTACTGATTAGAAGGAACGAAGGCAAACTTTGTCGAATGAAACTGGGAGTGACGGAACTGCTGTATTCGTCGAGATTTATAATAATCGCCAGGTAGTCGAATACAGCCACGTGTATACTGAGTAGTACCTTTAATGTGAATTCTATAGTAATATCCAGGGGAGCGTATAAATTGCAGACAGTAGCGTTTGCAATTAGTGGGGGTTGTATACAGAGCTCGTGGAGTGGAAGTTATGTAGAGGGATCACAATGTGTCGTTATGCGCCTACCGAGGATACGCCTTAAATGAGAGAGAGGTGTAGAATGTGACAGTCAAAGGGGTGAAAAGGAGGACGATAAAGGGCGTGCAAAGGAGGACAGGTGAGGCGTGCAAAAGGGAACAGGAACTAGGCAGAGCGAGAGATAGGGTGACGGACGTGCGAATGTAGCCGTATCAATACGGAACGTGGGGCTGACTTCAAGGTTCTATGATATCAATACCCGGGGCGATAAAGACAGTTAAACGTAGTTTAATGTAGTGAATGAAAAGAAGGGGGTGAAGAGAAAAGGACAAGGAAATGGTGCTGGTGGCATTCTTATAGAGGAATAAGAATGCCAAAAGGGAATCCAATAAACTGATTCTAGTTAGTGGAAGAGTTCGTAGTAGGCAAAGAAATGTCCACGTGTTTATTCGAACCCAGGGCTAGATGTAGATCCAGCTGTTTGTTGATGTCGTGGATCATTCTTTAGTACAGTAGTCAACTGTAGTTTAGAATGTGGCATACATGTAGATGGTTAAATCGTGTAACTATATCTTGAATATAGTGTGGGTAGTGCTCTTGGCGGCAGAGGCCAGTGGCTGGGTTTATCAGTGCACCCATTCGCTTGAACAGGACCATGACAACGCGACTACAAATTCATTGCCATACCAATAAAACGATTATTGTCATATGATAAGTAATATGGTGTATGTATGTGTAATTAAACATTGCTGTTGTAAATGAGGACGTGGAAGAGTAGAGTAAAGTAATTTACATACCAGAATATCCTTTATAAAGATAAGTGCTTCGCGTATGCGTAATCCATACGGTTGTAATCGGAGAAGACGTGGAAGAATAGAGTAAAGTAATTACTATAATAGAGTGACATTTAAAAATGTTTCTTGTGTGCGTAATTGATACAGGAGGTAAGAAGAAAAAACTGAAAATTAATTAGTCCGCCCAGTGGTAATAACGCAAGAGGAGAAGTTTTGTAATATGATACCCAGTATTACCATCAAGCTTGTGAAAGAAGGTATACCTATTAGATAAAAATATATCTAAGTAAACTGTTGAAAGGCGGAAGGTGGCGTGAAAGTTATTATAGAAGCATTTAAAAGACGAACGATGTTGAAAATGAAGTAGGTGTAGGGACACGGCAGTAGGTTTACAAAGGCAAGATTTTTTAAGTTTTTTTGATAAACTAGGTCGGAGGAGCAAGATAATGGTTGTAAAGGTAGGAGATGAAAAAATGGTTTATAACTCTGAAGAATGATCATCATAGATTATGATGCTTTCTTAGAATGTAAGCGAAACGATGATGGAAGAGATGATGCGGAATGAAAGATGGAACCTAATGATATGTAATCTGGATAGATCAAAGTTAGAGAAGCAAGGTGAATTAAAGGTGGTCGTGTGTTTTTTTTGATGATTCAAACTGAAAAGTAGAATTTGAAGGAAGATAAGGGGATGAGAGAAAAATGTTTGAGTTGAGGATGATTACGAAGTGAAAGAAGGAAATTGAATTGATAGATGAATTTGTTTTGTGATGATCAAAATGAAAGAGGGAAAGAAAAACATTTCGACGAGAGCCAGTAATTACTATGAGAAGTAGTAAAGGATTGGCAGAAGAATGATTTAGTGGCTGATGAAGTTGATGATTGAACGAATGAAAAGGAATTTATTAAGTTGGAGAAGTAAATTAGAAGAAAAAATGAAGGAAGAGCGTAAGATTTAAGTTGGGGAATCAGGTTGAAGAATCACTGGTGTGTAGAATGATCCATTGCACAGGATTCGGGATGAGAGAAGCTGATGGGAGTATTGTGCGCAAAGTTCCTTGTGCCATTGGCTTCGTCAGACTGTCAGCTACTTTAGATTTTGAGCGGACGAGGCCAATTTTCAAGATATCTCGACGTTTGAATCCCTCCCTTGCGGCTGCGATGTCCAATATAAGGCGCTTCTATGACGTACGGGACCCTTTTGAGATGTTGTAGAATAGGCATTTGGAATCCGTAAAGAGATTAGGTTTGATGTTGCGGTTGAGCAGTGTGCTTATTTCGGAGGTGAGGGTGAGGGATGCGTTGAAAAGCTCGGAAAACGCTATGACCTCAGCAGCCATCGCAGAACGGCATAGTCGTTTTGCTTTGTAATATTTGAAAACAATATGTATAGATGTGTAATGCGCGTCTGAAAGGAATACGATGAATTACAGTTGAGAAGAAAGGTCCAAATTGTTGCCGGAAGACGCGTCACTGAATCCAATTACCTTTAGAGTTGATATGTCAAGCTTAGTAAAAGAGATAGCTACATTGTATCGAGTAGCATAGCTTATAGCTTTGTTGAGGTGCTGGATAAAAGTAGAAGGTGTGGATGTGAAGTTTTTTCCCCAAATTTGCGCTAGCGCTGATATTTCGTAGAGGAAGTCGGGTCGCGTATGATAAAGCCATGCAAGACGCATTATCATGGAACTGAAGTCTTTAAAATTTGCGTCTCGGTAGAGGGGTTCCAATTTTTACATGTAGTGTTGCTGGGTTTGTTGAATAATCGAATTGCTATCATGTTGGAAACGAAATCCCGAGAAATCTCATGGCAGAGAGGTTGACGGTTTCATATCGAAGCGTGATTCCGTTTTCAGTGAGAGCTGCTTAAAGTCATCGTCGTCAGTGCGCAAAAGATTATCCACGTATGTACCTGAAAGTCCAGATAGTTTCTCGTTCTGGTGGATGTAGTTGAGTAACGGATCGGATCGTAGTTGGTGCATGTGCAGGTAACTAATGTGATGTCGCTGGAGAATCTTGAACTACAAATTACCTGACTCGGATAGACCATACAGGGGTTGAAAAATTTGCATGCACTAACCAGGGGGAAAGTCGAGCTCGGGGATGGTGGAATCGAGAAACAAGTATCAAGCAAGTGGAATGGCGGACTGGAGATACGCTTGAGTAACATGCGAAGTCCAGGCGCTAAACCCATGTAGAGATGCCAGCGCAAGCAAAAGAATTATTGAAGCCGGTTGAAATGTTTGGCTTGTACCATGAAATTCTCCAGCCAATCTCTGTGCCCCCCATTACAAAACGAGCCTTGTGGACAATGGAGCCATCTATGGTTGACTTGAGGGTGAGGACGAATCTTCCCGGAAGGACAGTTGCATCACAGGGTACATCTTCACGAAAGATGACCCGGAATGTTTTCAGTTTTAGTAGATGAGCGATCTGGTCCTTTCAAGCTTTTAACATTTCAGTCGTCTGGCTCCTCGGGTCCTTCAGAGGGAAAATTTGCGTGAGGAAAATATCTTCTTGAACAGTTGGGGTGCAATAGTTGTGGAAGGTTCTGTTGATATTGCTAATGAATGATGTTGAAAGAGAGCTTGGGGAGATGTATGGTTCGATCTGAGTTACCGAATAGGGTGATCCTTTTGTCCGGGTAAGTCGAAGATTTGCACCAATTTTATAGTGCCCTCGAATGAAAATACCTTGAATGGGCCGAGGTATTCCCCGTTCTTTTGAGAGTGGCCTCGCCCTCGCAAGACAAGAAATTCATCGTAGACATAATCGGTTCCTTGTGAGACATTATGCTTGAGCGCGCGCTTTCTTCTCATTGCGTCCACGATTGACTTTATTTAGGAGCGAGAGATTAAAGAAACGCCACAACATTCGTCAGTTGTAAGGCGATGATCGTATTCCGCGGGAATATCAATCCGCGGGTATTTGCCAAAAAGGAGGGCAGATGGGACTAAACCATCGGGTCCCGCAGTGTAATTCATAGCTTTGACGGCGAGTGAGAGTAAAAGGTCGAACTCAGTTTTGCGATAGTCTAGGAATAACATGCGGACCGTGTTGTCGATCGGTTCATGAAATCTTTATCAGATAGAAGCTCATTATGAGCATGGATACCAGTTTTCTCGACTTTTATATCATTAAGGGCGGCCATGCGAATGAAAGAGTTGCCAAAATTACTCCTTTGGATTACTATGATGCGATTCGGTAGACCAGTATAGATGGCAGTCCATGATTTCATGAGCGAGTGCCAGATAGTACGGGTTTCCATGTTTTTTAGGTTTCATTGTCGTCTGTCCTGCTCCAAGAACTCCCTCAGGGTCTTACGTAATCCTTCTTACTTGGTTCCCCTCTTCTGTTCTGTTCCTGTTATTTGTACCTTATGTTAGTCCTTGCGTCACGTATATTTCGGAATCTACGTTTGATGAAGGTATGCTGGCGATGGGTTTCCCTCTTTCGCCTTTGAAAACCTCCTTTATCAACTACACACTAATTAGTATGAAGATTACCTTATGATGCTCGCGCGTCAGTTGTTGTTGTTATTCTTTATTGTTATCTTTTTATTTTTCCTTCCAGCTCAAACGTGCTGACCCCGAGTATAAGTACACAAACTTGCACTGTTCAATGTCAGACTATGACATGTGGATACATTCCACTCCTAAACCGCCGCCATGCACATCTGAAACCGCCACCGTAACGTGTAATATAATTGAATCTCTAAACGTGTACACAAATGTATAAATGGTTATAAGCTACTGTATAGCTACGGTCACCCAGTCATCTCAATGACACCAACTT
>JAULBU010036630.1:0-15340 GCA_032358235.1 Odonthalia washingtoniensis | reverse complement strand
GATACCGGTTACGATAATATAGTTGAGGTTTTCATTTTCGGATGATTCGTTCTTGCGACCGGACAGTAATTTTTCGAAATACATTTCGTTTCTATTCATTTAAAATAGCCAGTAATTTTATGCCACGTCGCAAAAAAATCAATATAAATTGAAATTATTATTATTTGGCTTTAGATTTCCGCAGTTCCTCAATGAACCCCGAAAAGTGGCACAATCGACTTGGGTAAATTATAATTTCTCTAGTATGGACCCTTTTTAGCCCAAGTAGTATTCAAACAAAGAAAAATGAAGTTACATGATTCTCCTGCATGGAATGCAGGAATTGATTCCTTTTTGAATTTCAGTTCTGCTTCTCGCCATACCCTTCTGGTGTGCCTGTTATACTTTTTAGATAGATTTTTTTCCTGAGTTAGTCCCGACTGTTTCGACTTCTGGTATATCTTTCCTGTATAGTTTACACTCCCTGCTGAGGACGACTTGAAGGTTCCCTTTCCAAACGTGTATCTTATAATTCATAACTGTTCATATTGTGTTTTTAGTTTCTTCCCTATCCAATTTCTATTTAACACTGTGTTCTCAATCCATTTGTCTTGCGTTTATGTCACCAATGATGATATATTCATCCTTCCTTCTTGGGCAGTTTGCAAATTTTGCAAATATATTTACACAGAGTTTCTAATTTGTGTCTGGTTTTCGTGGGTCTTACATATCACCTTGTGATCATCGTGTCCCCGGAGGACACGATTATCACATGATGCTACGCGAATGGTAGACAAAAAGCAATTATTCAGGCGATTACTATAATGGTGGGGGAGTCCTAACCATTGTAGTAATCGCCTGAATAATTGCATTTGTCTACTATAATTGGACACGATAATTAATATTAATATTAGTGCCCAAACAAACGCGAGTGATACTACCATTCTCTTTTGTTTCTACATCATTGTTTTTATTATTATTTCAAATAAGTAGGTTATTGTGTCCCTTTCTTTGTCTGGTTCGCATAAATGTGTCGATCACCGGTAGTACCATTCTCTTTTGTTTCTACATCATTGTTATTATTATTATTTATCGTGTCCCTTTCTTCGTCTGGTTCGCATACATGCGTCGATCACCGTGTATTCTACGACTGGTTTAATTATTAGGTCTGTGCCTGCCCTTGTCGGAGCACGTGTGTTTTATTCCACGCTGGCACCCCTTCCACTTTAACTCCGTGCCATCAATTCCTCAATACTTCATCCGCTCCAGTTTAATATTATTTATATAATTACATAAGTCTAATGTCTTATTCCGGATCCCAAAAATGTGCCATATTGTGACCCTAATTTTCCATGTCTACATCTGTTGCCGTGGTCGATGCACTATCTCGGTTTAGTTCCTGATCACCTTCGCCAACAAGCTGTGGGATGTTGCTGGCAGTGTTTTTCGTGACTAGTGATCCTATGTTATCTGTGTCTTCGCGTACAATCTCTGTCTCCTGTTCTTCATCTTGGTCAGTAGGTGGCTCTTCAGCTACTTCCGTAGACATCATTAAATTACGAGTCTATTTTGATGTTATCAGGATGTGGGCTATTCTAACAAGGAGTTGTCAGATATCGCGAGTCTGATACGGCCTTGGTAATTATTCCTATTTCCTTCATTTGTGGTTTAGTTGCTGAGTCTGACCACTATCTGACAACGATCACCAAATGGTGCCATATTTTTCCTATTTCTCCTGCAATTTATTGTCGTGGTTGGTTGGTACCTTCATGGCTTCAATCATCGTTTTTTACATCTCTCCTTCCAGTATTCCCACTTTCGCTTCCACGTTGCGATTTAGATCCACTATCCTCCCTATCGCCGTGAACATTGTAGACGCGTACCCGTTCTCCGTATATGCAAATAACCGTTATCAGTGGTTTACGAAGCTTTGATATTGTTTCGGCACGTTCTATAATAAAACACCTTGTTGTAAACGGTGCGTTTCTGTCACTTTTCGCTGCGTACTCCTTCTTCTTGGGAAATTTCTCCCATCCCATCAATGCGTGCTCGTCATCTGCACGTACTAGTTATCCTGCACGTACTACTCATCTCTCTCTTCCGTATCACTCTTGATCCGATAATCCTTGGCATGAGCCCTGGTCTGAGTCCCATCTTTGCTTTCATCTCATACCGTCCCCATTCTCTCCCTGTTTCGGGTAATTCCCAATCACGTTCCTCTCACACCGTCTCTAACTGTGTCCAGCTTGTGGTTTGCGTCCTTTATTCCTGTCCATAGTCATGTTCCTCCTCTCTCCCTTTCCTCTTTCATTTTCCTTTCATTTTCCTCTTTGTCTTTCCTTGCTTCCTCAGTTTACTTCCTGCTCCGCCCTTCCTCTATTCTCTCCTGCACCATCGTATCCACTATCTCCCTCTGTGTGTTTCTCACCCCTTACTGTCATTAATTTGTCTGCATAATCCTCGCTTTGTTCCTGCGAGGTTTGGCAAGTCAACTTCATCATCTTCATCATCAACTTGAAGTTGTCGGTGGTCCCTTCCAAGTAGTCATTTGTTTTCCGTTTTTCCTTTTTTCAGTAGTTATTCACTTACCTTTCTTGTTCGTCTCCCTGTTTGTCCCATTCCTCCTGCAGTCTCGCCACTAATTTAAAAAATCTTCGGCTCTTTTGTGCATTTTACCCCTTTACTCATCTTCGTCACATTACTTTGCGATATGTCTAGTTGTTGTTCAATTCCTTTGACTGTATGGTCAAGTATTTGCTCAAGTACTTCCAATGTTTCCTTTAGTGACTCCAGTTTGCTATTTTATTTTTGGTTTCCCACCTGATTTGCTATGTTTCTAGGGTTTGTGTGGGTTATTGAGTTATTATCACACGTTCAAGCGTGTAAGCAGTTTGTGCGTCCGTTTTCGAGGGTATTGCTTTCTTCGTTATTTTTGCGCATGCCGTTTTCAAAGTTCCGGGCATTTGGCTTCTGATGGTATTTTTCATGAGGATTGTATGGGCACCCGTTTATTTCAGATGTATCGAGTCTTCTGACTTTAGTCGTCCGCCGTTTTTCCACCTGTATGTCTATATATCTTTAGTCAAGTGGAGGTGGACTGAGTGTTGCTGAGACTAAGGGCACGCTAGTACTCCATATAGTCGTCTTTTGATGTCTCACGAATTCTAATTGGGGAGTTCTTCATTCGGGCGTCGGTATGTTGATAGACTTTTTCGCCGGAATTTGGTTCGAGGTGGGGCAGCTTACTTGGATGCCGCGATTAATGAGGTCTGTCCTATTGTGGTTTTCCTGTTTCCCTATTACTGGGTGCTCCAGGCCGTTCATTCTGGCCTTCCATTCTTGATACGTTTTTCCATCTCTTGGCCAACACTGGGGACCTGTTATGGAGACAAAAAACCAAAAAGAAACAAAATTGGTTTTCTTGTTCTTTATATTTTTTTGCATTTATATCTTTTGCATTAAAATTCAATCCAGTCCAAAAAATAGATTTTCTTACAGTCGATCAAAATTCAATCCAGTCGGAAAGATCGAGGGCAAGGTGTACGTATTCCTTACGGTAACCGTAATTAATGCTTACACCTTGCCCTCGATCTTTCCGACTGGATTGAATTTTGACCGACTGTACTTGTTGACTGATTTTTGTTCATTGATTGATTTGTTTTATGATTTTATCTGTTTTATTTGATTTTGATTGACCTAATGAACTCCACGGTGAGACGTAGTTGGTTGTCATTTTTTGCGTATAAATAGCACAACAAAAGTTGTGTCTACAGAAAATAATAAACTTCAACAAGTGTGACAACACTTTATTCCCTCTAAAAGTCTTTTTACTATCTGCCTTTTTCTGTGTGTGTATCTCATTGATTCCTCTTAATATACTCATCTGTCGTCTCGTAGCAGTGATGTTTAAGGGAAATATATTTCCCTTCACGTTTCTAAAACAATGACACATCAATCACTTCAACGGACTGAGACCTAGCCATTTCATGGAATGAAAAAACTGCATCCAACTGTGAAAGCAGTAGAATGAAATGTATTGAACAGAGATCATTTCGAATCAAGACTGAAAGAAATTTACCCATTACATTGACTAGAAAGGAGGTGTCACAAGCCACTGCGATGAGACTATATACAACAATAACCGGCGTCATACATCGCGCTCGTGAAGAGGATAAGGAATCCTTTTTATGAGGACTTGGATTTTTAGTAGTAGGATGGAAACAGCATGGCACTATGGTGGTTCAGGATGCCTTAAAATTTTCATGAAACGCCAACAACGGATTGTACCAATACATTAACGAACCATATTTTCACATATGCCAATAATATCACCAATGTCAGTTGATGAAGAACGATTTCATTTTGATTATGACGAAAAGAAAAGAAAGAAAGATGAGAATCATGGCAGATTTCGTCTGACCACCATGGATAAATGATCCTTATTGTTGAGCATGATGTTAATGTCAAGGTCAATGAAGAAAACTGTACGACTGCTGTATCGAAGAAGCAGAAAATGACTATTGTAAAGAAAAGACTATGTCGTTCTATCTGTATTATCGATGCGGTATGCAACATTATTGCATCTTACTCTGATATTTGTTCTTGCACCGTTACAGGTCTTCCATGATTCGTACTACCAATCTAAATTCTTTACGCTGTATTTTTGAGTTGGCTACCTGTATCAGAAACATGATTGACCAAATTATTAATGAGGTTAAGAAGAATGGTATATCATGGTTGGAGACTGTAGTTAAGAATAAGGGGGTTGAATGTATCTCGAATAATCTCTAAAACTTTGATCAACAATTTTCAACCCACCCCAACGAAGCAGAAGGACATGCTCGATCCATTGATTTTGACGATAACCGAGCAGGAGTATAATGCTCTGAACGTTGAACCTAGTCACAAAACTCGAAGACGTGTGAATGAGGAATATGAAATTCCATTAAAAGTAGATGTAATTTCTGTTCACGAAAGTTTGGGGATTTTCATGGTATTAAAAAAATATCAATATTATTATCATTGAACTGTAACTTATTTCGTAGCAAAATTTTTGGAAGCTTCTAATTGTTGAATGTATTTTTTCTTCTTTTCAGACATCACTGATTGTCGCCATTTTTATGTCTCCAAAGATTTGTGAATATCGGAATCTTCCTATTGTTGATCACGGAGTACCTAATGAGAATTCAATTTGTATCAAACTCAGTGTGTGAAATGGCATTGATGCCCAGATGACAAAAATGGTCTCATTTAAACCTACCCTACCGATATATCATATATAAAGGTCTATAGAAGATATGACATCTTCTACAGGCCTTTTCCTGTTAACGGCTTTATTTTTCATTGAAGATAAAGTACTTTCGTATCAGTATTACCAAATGGCATACCTTCTTTATGTTGATCAGATGAATATTTATCTGTACTGTTAAACCTGTTCCTTGAAAATTAAGATTTGGTTGATCAGATGAAGACATATCAGTAGCTGATGAATCAGCTGAACTGAAATTTGTGTTTGAAATTCAATTCATACTACATTACGTTAGAATTTCATGATCTTAGCTTTTATCAGGTTCAGTGAATCAATGTAAATTATGTGCATGAATCAAATTACAGTGTAATTATAGGGAATTAAGGCTGTTGGTATAATATATTGCACTTTTTTGTAGCAATTTAGAGTAACAAAATTCAGTATTCATGTGTCAAATTTCCATCGCTTATCGATCGTCATTAAAATTTCCATTCCCTCAACTCACCGGACGGCTGAACGACAAAACTTTAGATCAAACACCAACGTACCTCCAATATTGACATCTCTAAAATTTCTTCCAACAACAATTGATTTTATCGTCAACATCATTACATTCATATCAAAAACATTGTGCCTAATAAACCGCGAACTCGAAGAAGCAGGTTGTGCCCAATTCATTGGTCTGATATGTTATGTGATAACGATTTGCAACGAATAATTAATATTCCAACAGAACAAAAAGTTCATCCTCCACCACCAATTCAACATGTTCCTCTCACTACATCATTAGGTTCAGCAACGTCATGAAAAGAGACTCCTCCATTGTCACAGAATGACTCAACAAATGAAACAATCCCACACATAAGAAATAATCGAATCCTTAATATAACATCGCCACCCCCTTCCAGAACCCACGTATAAACCACGGCCCCCAAAAACCTACGTATGAATCTGACCATGGTTTGGGAGATATCCGAGCCGAAAATTTTGAAATGTTCCAAAATTGTAACTGGGAAAATGACAATGACACTAACTAGAACGGGTATGAGGTAGATTATGAGCAGTCAGGGAAACCGATCATAGGTGGAAAGTTCGTACAAATAGCTTCACAATTTGATGGGAGAGGAGAAAAATCAACTTCAACAATGAAAAAGGAGAGACTGCGATCAGAAGAATGTCTTCTTAAGTTAATGAAAATGAAGATAAGTAACCGAGTCATGACGGGACCATTTCTATCTATAGTAAATTAAAATACACTTTGATGGCATATGATCATATGTAGAAGGTAATACGTGACATGAACGTGGAAAAGATTACTTTACCTAGTGACTTAACAATTCGTCAATCCGCATTTACACACTATATTTATTGTTTATTTGTTCCTTCACATGTATTGAGTTTCTCAACTGACGCAGGCGAAGGGAAAATAGCAACAGTAGTAAGCCCAATTTCTTGGGAAATTTTGGATGCATTAACACCGTCCATATTTGAAAATGTCTCCTGCATCAACGGATGCGTGTGTCACCGTACAACAAATTCGGCCTCCGGGTTGGACGATTGAAGAATACAGAACTCTGAAATAGACACTAACTCTAATTATCTATCCCCCTCTTTTAATGTTCTCGTTAACGGTGTTCGAGATCGTGGCTTAGTCGATGACATCATTGCCATTGACCTACCACACATTCCAAAATCGATGGCATATTTATATCTCCGCATCAGTGATCTATTGTTTCTATACCTCAATCTTCATTCTAGATGACTGCAAGCACAAATGCCGCGTATATTATTTGAACATTCACAGATAGTTTGTGGACTGAGTGAAATTTTAACAGCCTTTCAGCGAAGGAGAGACGGATATTCAGTTCGATCCAGTCTAAAACCTTGTCTTCAAAACATGAACTGGATACATTTTTTGATGGTGATTCATAAATTGTGGGAACACCTACGACCAAAAGAAGATCATTTAATACATCGAGAGGCAGGAATTCCAAACGAAGGCGTTGGAATCAAACACTATGTGATCCGGAGAAAGCAGTGAGATTGAACTTTCTTCTTATACGACAACTACTATTGTTCCTACCTGGTTATATATTCGTTTTTCTTCGCCAACAGACCAATTCAGTCACTAATGTCGTTTCAGTGCTCGTTTACTCTTTTTGGAGGTGGTCTGGTAGCACAAGAAGTACTACATCTTGTAACATAACCATGCTAGTAGCATGGCTATGTTATTTAAAGTTAGTAATGGACTTGAACCTTTGAAACATTCGTTACTTATACTAGTAAAAACTTCAATCCCAAGATTGGTGAAGTATGGGACAGGGTCGAGGTCACGTCAATCGAAGCATGAAAATGAAAGATGCGTGACTTAATTAACGCTTCATTATGGGTTTCCTTATTATTCATACGGCATTTTATTATACTCCAACGACTTTAACCGACGTTCAGCTCTGTTTCCATGTGGTTTTGTTGGTGGAGTGTATATTATGCCTTTAGGACTTCCTCTACATCAATGTCGACGTCAATCTTCCATACTAACTCTATCTCTAACCCCACCAGTAATTTCTACGAATTTGATTCTCGATCACATCATCGCTGACATAATCATCGGAAACACAACAGACTTTACCATTATTGACGCACACGGAATGATGATCGTCTTCTTTTAGAAGTATCGGGATTTTTGGAAGACTGCTTCGTCCGGAATAGTTGACATTACGATGCATGGGGCGGTAGAGCCATGCACACATTGTGTCTTTAGACGCCGAAAGAAGATCAATTCGCAATGTTAATCCTACACAACTACATCACACTCAAATAATCCAAGCTTCAACATCTTTAGATCTATGGCGATTAGGTCGTCTGGGGCTTCTTCTAGTGCATACAATTATATGGGAATGGCTGGCGGTGGAATTACAGATGTAGATGTGGCAGGAAAGTTGCCATTGTTTAAGTTTCCGGGAAAACTTCAATCCGCGTGTGATAAAATACCATCGAACTAACACGGAAACCTTATCTTATCAGCTGCTTTCAACTGCTTTACTAACAATTCAATTGCTCCTGATCATTTTTTCACGTTCTTAGCTAAATCTCTGCTCCAGTTTTGCTTCCCCGAAGTTGAAATATAAGATAGAAAACATTTCGAAATTTCTTTATGTGATGCATTTTGATCACTAGGTATGCATAGTGACATCCTACTTTTCAATGACTCCACAAAGACTTTAATTAACTTAAGAATGTCAACAACTTATTTTCTTCCAACTACCCTTCCTTCAGTTAAAACTTCTTGCACTCTATCTTCAAATTTAGATTGCTTGAAAGTAGTGCAGATTCTCAGTCGACTTTTAACATTTATGTTTTGGTGGCTTACGTTTTGGTGACCAATCATGAAAATTCATGGAAATCACGTAACAGAGTTTGTTCACAGAAATGATAGAAACATCTATCATGCATCACAAAGATATTTGGCTGTATTGTATGTTCGAAAGGTTCATGATTTCTGCAAAAGACGTACACATCTGCAGCATTTAATCAATAGACCAAATGTACATCGATTACTATAATTATTTACAGTTACTATTCCGGTATTTGGACATGCCTTTTTCGTTACTAAGTTCGTAATTTATCTTTGCATCAACCACTGAAGTTCTCTTTGGCCCTAAATACTACTGTAAATTCACAAATATATGATGTGATTATAGTCTTGGCAAAAAACTGGTTTACTAGGCTGTCATATTGTTGGCAGAGGTGGAAGAATGGATACCAGGATTAAAATGATTTAAATGTGACCTCTTTGCGTTGTCTAATGTGTGGAAATAATTACCTTCACTTATTCGGTAAAGATTGTAATAATGATACTAATGCTTTCATGGTACAGTCTCAAATAAGTTACAGTCATGGTACTGCCTGTCCGGAAATGATAACGACATGAACTGAGAACGGCTACGAATTAAAATTACACAGAAAGGAACTACAGAATTTCTTTAAACTGAACGCCGAACACATCATGAAAATATCAAACAACTTCGAGAAAATAACTGCTTTTTTAGAGGTCTAACTACTAAATTCAACATTTTCTCCAAGGTTAACTTTAAGAAGAAACACTTTAATGTAGGATCATCTTCATACAACCAACACGTGATAAAAGTTGGTTCAATATTTGAAGTAATTCTAGATCAAACTTCAATCTCACAAGGTGAAATTCTGTTGACACCGTCAACAACAGGAATAGGTGAAACGTTTTTATGTTTTGGTTTTAGCACTTGGTGGAGGGGAGTCTGAAACACCTTATGCCTCAGTTTCGGAAATGCACCGTGTCGAAGGAATTTTGTATATGGCAGCAGTTACCATACGGACAACACGTATTATGCCTATTAATAATTCGATGAGAAGAGTTGCAGCAATACATGTGTGCCATCTGGATGGAAATTGCCATCTCAATCCAACTGGGAAACATATTGAACATAGTGTGGACATTTTGAATGGCGGGCATTATTTTTTAAAACACAGGAAGCTTGGATACCCACCTCTCCGAGCATGAAGAATATTATTAGTCGTTGCTGCTAATTGATAGCCGTTTATCAAACTACTATTGCCTACATGAACACGAATTTACTAACATATTTGTAACTTTTATCATTACAAAAATTGCAATTATCAACTACAAAACAAAAATTATGATTTGATTACAACATTTCCCTATCTGCTTCAGTCGATAACAATGTTATCAATAATGTTTAAAAATTATGACATGTCATGTCATAGTTTTTAAACATTATTGTAGCATTAAATAAAATCCTTACATGCATCAACCTCAGACTACAATAACAAAATTATATATAAATAAATCTATGAAAATTGAAAATTTTTCATCACACAGTGGTATGTGTACACTGGTACACATACCAGCACAAGATCGCCCCTTCTCATACTTCCAGTGATATCTATCGTAATGGGATTAGTTCATTTCCTTTTTCTAGCATTTATCCTAGCGTTCTTGATGTAGTAGTGTCCCCACTTGCTGCATCTTCGCTTAACTTATTCCACATATTTGTTAATTCTTTTTTCCAGGCTACCACATTACTATACAAGGCTTCATTTAGTCTATGCTCACCATTCAGTATCGTTATGCTGTTTGGTGTGCGTTTAGTATTTCTGAGCCATCTTTTGCGGCGTCATTTCTAATGTAGGTAGGTGCCAGTGTAAAAGTCAATGAAGAATATATTATCGAACCGGTCACTCAAACAGAGCCGTACTATCCGAATCTGGAATGAACAATTCTCAGAAAATTTCTTTCAATGACTTTGGCAGCCGTTTCACCAAACCATGAGCCTCAAGGAATTCAAACTCCGCTTCGCCAGCAACCTTGCCACAACTACGTCAACAACCTTCCGGATGATACACTATCACCTAAATCAACATTCGGTTCTCCAAACAGTTAGCAGTGGCAGACTGCAATCTATGACTAACTTCAGTCCTTGTAATTGGGTCACACATGTGTGCACACAAAACTTCCTGGTAACAGTCCTGTTTTCCTTCAATAATCATCCTTAAAATGAATCGTGGCGATAGAAGAATTTACAGTTACAACTTGTACTGCCTTGAAGGTATGGTTTTTGCTACTCGTTTACTTGCAGCTATCATGTGTGGATTAAAATGAGACGTTCTTTTGAACGCTCCAAGGTTCACCGCACTCATGGAGGCTCCATATTTGCCCCATCTTTCTGTCTCTCTTCCTTTTTTTGCAAGATCTGACGGCTATTCTCTACAACTTCTTGACGCGTTCGGTTTTCCCTCTCGCCTAGAGGTATGACCCTGCAGAGCGAGTAGCGATTGAGACCGGGTGGCCTTTTCGGTACCCTGAGGTGTTTAGCGTTTGTGCCACTATTCGACCTGCCTTTTCAGCTTAACAGTTTTATGTTTTAAACAATTTATTTAAATTACGAATTTCAGAATTTATTGATGGTACTACATTTGATTTACTTTCATCACCTAAACAGAATAGAGGAATAAATATAGAAGCACAATCATCAGGTAAATATAATGTCGTTGGTGGAAATTTTCCACTTAATGATTTTACTGGACATACCGCCAATATGCTTGAAATTGTGATATTGCATGAAAATTCGTTCGATAATATACCAAATGTGGTGGTCTATATGCTGAAGTTGACTATCTGAATCTCCATCTGCATGATTGCCCGTTGTCAATAGATTTTATCATTTTCTTCTTCGGTTGTGTAAAATTATTACTTTACCATGTCGGAGTTTCGATTATTGTTGGTTTCAAATTTCCCTATTGTTATTGGCCAAGGCAAGATAATTCTTTTTACAATTTTACTGTATGCCCTCTGCATCGATAATGCAAGCCCAATTGAAAAGACACGTGTACAACTCGTCGCCCAGGACCCAAACATTCAATATTTCATTCCTACTTCAAACCGCCCCACAACCCAGAATTATCCCTACACCCAACGACCGTCACCACTTTCGTCAAGTCGGAGGTAAACACAACAATCATGGTAGGTACAAAGAAAGCGAACATGAAACAATTCAAAGGAGCTAGTAATCTACGCTACCGGTTAGTGTTATCGACATTATCATCAACACCAATACGATTAACGCATATTCGAGATACGGATTCAACATCACCTGGATTATCACCTAGTGAAATATCATTTATTCGATTATTAGATAAATTAACAAGTGGAGCAATAATTCAAATAAATGAAACAGGAACAACATTGACATATACACCAGGATTACTAGTAGGAACATCAAATGAAAGATTAGTACATGATTGTCATCCATCTCGTGCGATTTCATATTACTTAGAACCATTACTGATGATATCACCATTTTGTAAAAATGCTTTAAACGTACAATTAAAAGGACCTACACATTCTGAAATGGACATATGTATAGATACAGTATCAACTATATCCATACCATTATTAAGGAGATTGACCAAAAAATCATCGTTGTCACCCAGTTTACAAATTAGAAGGAAATCATGTATGTCAAAAGCATCATTAAATGGTGGTGGTAAAGAGGGCCACGTTAATTTTAGGTGCGATGTATTAACAGGTAAATTACATAGTATAGATATGATAAGTACAGGTGTAGTTAAACGTATACGTGGTATTGCATATGGTAATAGAGTAAATCCTGGATATATTAACAGAATGATTGATGAAGCACGTGGAGTATTAAATAAATTTTCACCAGATATTTATATACATAGTGATCATAATAATTTTTTAAACTGTGGTGTTGGTTTCAGTTTACAACTGGTTGCAGAAAGTGATGATAATGTCGGTGATAGTATGTTAGGTTCTGACTGGTCCTGTTGCGGTAAAGCAAATATAGATCCTGAACGTGTTTCACGAGTGTGCTGTGATATGTTATTGGAAGAAATTGAAAACGGTGGTTGTATTGATTCCAATCATGTTTGTGTTGCTTTATTATTTGCAGCCTTGGCTGATAGCGACCTCAGTCGAATCCGTATCGGGAAATTAAGCGATTCCGCTGTTACCTTTGTAAGAGATGTTGAAACTTTTTTCGGTGTCCGTTTCAATGTCAGACTTCTTGGTGGCTCAACTCGCAGCGACAGTGACGACGAAGATGACGAAATGGATCGTGGTAAACAGGATGGCCACGGTATCGTCATGTCTTGCATTGGTGTTGGATTAAGTAATATTGCACGACAACGATTTTAGTTGTTTTCTTTTCTAAAATGGTACACGTGTATTAATTAAATTTGTAATTAAATTTGCTTACAGTTGTTTTGTTTATACATCGTTGTATACTCAAAAACACATCTTATCACAGAAACGAGTTCCTCTGCCTCTTCTGCAACCTTCATCCCCTCATCCAACGTTTCCCACATCCTTTTGGTTTCCTTGTTGATCATCGTCGCCGTCTAACGAAGCATTTCGTCCAGTTCAGAATAAACAAAAAAAGAGAGAAACATGGCAACCAACTCAGGTGCTAGTTATTGGCAGCAACAACAGAATCAATCAAATTCTTCTCAACCACCATGGGATAGTTCAAGTGGGAGACGTTCACCACAACCATATTCATCATCATCATCATCATCATCACCGCCTGCACGACCACTTCAACAGCAGCCACCATCTTCATCAGCAGCATTTGTAAATAATAATAATTCTAACCGTTACTCACATAATAATAATTACACATCTCCATCATTATATCCCAATCAACAACAACAGCAACAACATCTACAGCAGCAGCAGCAGAATCAGCAGCATCAGCAGCATCACCAACATCAATCACCAACAACTAGAACAACTGCATATTCAGTATCTGAAGGAGATAGTATACCGGATCCACCAGAGTCGTTTCCAGAATTACAAAAAATGTCAATACAGCAATTACGTACATTGAATGATGAACAATCTAAATTTAACAGTTTTATAAATAATCATGAATATCAACGTACTATAGAAGAAAGAATAAATCTATTAAGAAAGAAAGTTGAACATTTAGAACAACAGCAACAAGATGTAAATGAAAGCATAGTAAGTAAAAAAAATGAACAAGATGATGTTAAAGAAATGGAGGAAAAGATTGTAGAATTACAAAGTAAAGTTAATAACTTACAAACTCAGAAAAATAAATGGTTCGACGATAATTCTGTTCAAAGATTAATTGATCGTTTAAAAGATGGTATTACGGAATGTGACAAATTATCAAATCATTTAATTACAAGTATGAGATCAAGTGATATGAATTTTAACGATTTCGTTGCTCAGTACACTGAATGTAGAAAACTTTATCATGAAAGAAATAATAAATTGAAACAACTTCAATTGGAAAAAAGACATAATATTCCATTAAGTCGATGATATGTATAATAATAATATGTACTATTTATTATTTTGGCGTTGATCCGTTCATGGTTTGATAGTTTGATGGTCATGGATATTTATTATGATTGGAAACATGATTCCTTTTTTTTTTTCCAGCGTTGGTATCTGAAATGTATAGAGCGATTTTGGTTTATTATTTTAGCTTTAAGTACCATTTGAGATAAGAAAACAAGTTTGTAAAAGTTGTGTACCGAAAACAATTGATTCCTGTTGGTGTCGCGGTTGTAAACTTTAGAAATATCCACTTTGTTTTGTTTTGGATGTAATGTTTTGACTAAAGGAAACATATGTCACCCATTTTTTTTAGATTAAACTTTATTTTGTTAACATTCAATTGCATCACTAATGCTTTTATAGAAAATATGAAGTAGACATCGAAGTTGAAATCGAATGAAATATTAATCGGCAACCAAGTTTTCGCTCTTTGCCGACATGTATATATATATATTTTAACGATTATGTAACATCACCCAACGATATTTTAAAGGGTACTAGTATTTTATCGTTCAATCGTACTGAATCTTCTCATCCTGTTGCTTCACACCCCTTAACATATCCCTTATAGTCATCCTCTTCCCATCGAATTCACAACGATTCATAAACTACTAATTCATAGAGACTCATGATGATTTTCATACATTCTGGAACCTACAGAAGAAAAAACAACACACGGATACAAACTGCCGTAGTCTGCCGGTGATGTAGTACCAAACAAATGATTCTGACCAGGTGATATAAGAGGACACTGGAAAGAACCGTAAAGGTAAATGAAAAGCTACTTAATGTGAGAGAAATGTAAAGGAAAACATTTCATTGTGAAGAACTGCTACCATGAAATTGTAAAATTGTACCGTTCTCATTTAGTGACTTCAGACAAATGGTGTTTGCAATAAGGGCGCATAAACGGTACAAAAAGGACGTTGACGAGATCGAGACAGATTTGATACGTTCATTAACGAATAATGTTTGAATGTTTGGTGTGTAACAACAGCGATGAATAAATTGTCTTCTATATGTAAATAAATTTTGTAACGTTGCCAGTTTACGAGCGTTTCTTCGTTCAGAGGAATTGGCAATCACATCCACAATTTTCAAAGTCTCTTTAAAAACCACGTTCAACATTATGGCCAAACTTGATACATTCTTCTAACATCATTCATAGGCTACCCTCACCATCGACATCTCAACGTCAGGCGCTCTAAATTCAAACGTACTGGATT
>JAULBU010036619.1:0-15341 GCA_032358235.1 Odonthalia washingtoniensis | reverse complement strand
GGAGCGTGACGGGACAAAGCGTGCGCAACTTCCGAAATCTTCAAGATTCCGAATAGCATGACTGGAACCCGATTTTCAACTCGGACTGGCGTAAGAAATTTACCAAATCGGTTTTAAAGGCTTGCGCCCTGAGGAGAGACCCTGCTCCCCCGATTAGACCGAATGTGATGTGGCTCTCCCGATAGAAGTACGCGTTTATTAGATATTCCCATATCTGCATTTGGGGACGCGTAGCCGTAAATTTTACCCCCACATTTAAGTCCTAACGAAAAGGTGTCACCTTTCCGGGTCTAGTGTTCAACGAGGCGTCTAAGCACTCCTCATGACGACAGAACGGGCCAAAATTTTCAACGGGTAGCGACCTTTTATGGTCCCCACTACCACCGTGATAAGAGTTTTTATTCTCCCAGCTCAAATGATTACGAGGCGACTAGCTAACCTTCTTCTGTGAATCACCCATCCCAACTTCGGATTTTACTCCTACAGAGGCTCGAAAGATACCCCGCGTACCACATCAACTACGGCAAGCCTTATAGAGAGGAAATGGCCCCTTCCCAATTTTGGAGACGGCTTCTAATGAGGCTCGAAAGAAACACGACGCAAAAACGTTAATTACGACAAGCTACATGAAGAGGAAACGACCCCTATCTAATTACGGAGACGACTGCTGATGAAGCTCGGAAGAGAGTCCATCCTAATTTTAGAGATATCCAGATGACGTTCTCCTAATGAGGCTCAAGAGGGATCTCAGAGGTGAAAAAGAAGTATGAAGAACATCGCAGAATCTGACTAGCATCATAAGCGTCTAGCCCACTTCTCCCGGGTTGCGGAAGTTTTTAAAGCGAAAGCACACCTCCGTTATTTCTTACACACAGTCCAAGCCAAAAAATCCCATATCATATCGAACACATAAAGCGGCGAATATCCAGTTCTTCTTGTCCGTTCCGCGAAAGAACTTTCGGCTACGACAAAAGACGCTTTCTAAATAATCACAAAGATGGTATGTCTTTTACTGAAATTTTTGGTATAGTGGAAAAAGAGTTCGACTAGAAGTTCAAGCAGAAGGAAGCGCAGCGAAGACTAAATAATATCAACCTTTCAACACTGATGTCCGAAAAAGAAATTTCGGACTAGGGTAAAGGTCTAAACAAGTTGATTGTCTTAATCAGCAAGCTCAAATCGGAATGCACGCCAACTTTTCGTAACGAAATGTACAAGTTGAAAATACTTAGTACTGCCGTCGCTGCGTACGAGTGGGCAAAATATCAGCGTGCTAATGGGCTTTGAGGTAACCACACCTACCAAAACATTCAAGACCGAACTTTTTCCCAAAAACTCTCTCCAGAAAGAATCAAGCCGCATCACGGATAAATCAACTGAATCTTCAAACATCACCCTATACGGCCAATACGCAAATAGACCTCAACGTTGATTCAACAATCGTCCCAGCTTCAACAAAAATCGCTTCCACAGCTCATGAGGACGATTAAATAATTATACAAATCGCAACTTCAACCCAACACAACGACAATATATACCTCGTACCAACTCCCCTACCTCCCGCTCTAATCCGAGACATATCATCGAAAACAGCTTTCCATCAAGACCGAACTGCTATCGGTTAGGTTTTATACCCTGGTCGCCGACACATCGTTGCTCACCGAGATCAGTTCAATACTACATCACCCAACGCCGCAACAACGGAGAGAAATCCGTTTTCATCCTTGTTCATTTGGTTTGTGGTTTCGAATTGAACACCATGCAAGAAGCAGATTTCGAAATAACCACGTCGGAGTATCGCAAAGACTAAACTGAACCCTCAATGTTATTTACAAACGAATTTTGTAACTTTCTAAACATTCACGACGAAGACAAATACATAGATGAAGAACTGGAATCACACTTCAAGTCCTGTATCAAAACCAAATAGCATCTCTCATCTCTACAACTCTCTTCGCCGCTACATTTTCCAACATATGCTTACAAGATTCACCTTCTGCCATACCGTCATTATCACCATCCAATCCACCTTTACTTGTAGATTGCAAAAACATCGACATCTTCAATATATTTAAGGATCCTGATTCAAGTTTCCCGCGCTTTCTGTGTGGATTCGGGGGCACCACGAAGCGTCAGAGGCCGAAAGTCACTATTTAAGATAAAACATTATTTCAATATAGATAATAATACGCTATCCAAATCAATTTGCTCCTTTAGATTTGGTGATAAGACTTACGCTTCACGTGGAACTGTTCAATTTACCCTGCAGACGCCGTCAATGATATATGATATTATCGTGCACTTGGACGTCGTTGATGTATACTTCCCTCCTAGGGACGGGAATTGTAACCATTATCAATCATAATGGAATTATTGTCCAGAATGTTTGATGCAATCAGTAGACTCTACTTATTGGATTAAAAATGCTGGACGATCATTCCCTTCTGATTGATAATGCTCACAATAGACTTGGTCGTAAAAAACAGTTTCCATCGAAAATCAATAGTTACTACCTGGAGGAGTGGTACCCTACCCTCTTCCGAAGATATTCCTCTCATCCCCACAACCTCAGGCTAGACTGAGGAGCTGGTTGAACATCTCCTTATCCTACGTCGGTTTCTTTCTTCCCTGCAGCTCTACATTGAAATATGAAGTGAAATACCTCATGTGAAACTTATGAACATATGAATTTTACTGTAACAGTCTGTTTTACAATCCACAGTTTTTCATTTCATTATTACAAGTTTGGTAAAAAATTGATTGGAACTCAAATAGACATTTCTTTATTTCTAGTTTGAAATATGATCACTAATCCAATTGGTAATTCATACAACAGACAGCATATGATAGACGAAGAAGTATCATAAACGAATAATTGTGACAAAAAAAAGAAGGAGCGTAAACATTATGCACGTAATGGCATGCAGAATAATGGGTATGTCATGTATATTTAGTAATCATTCCTGGGATTATGGAGATGGTGGTTTATTACGCTGTAATGGTTGTGGTGGTGTTGGTTGCGAAGCCGTACTGGGTTGCGTTGTTCTAACACTTCCCAACGGTATAGCAGATATACCAAAACTTGAACCTAAATAATTACAACGTGATACCACTTTTGTTAGATCACCTTCAACTCTGTTCATGCAATATGGAGTTACTTCTGTCATCTGCAACGCAAAACCACGCATTGCGGTTTAAGAATTATTAGAGGATGATAGTAAAACGGTTGACTGATCCATTTGGGATGATCATTCTGCAACTGTTGCCCTATTATTTTCTAGCTCCTCAGTAAGAAGTTTAATTTCATTGCTATCTCGAACTACTTCCTCCTTTATAGATTTAATTCGAGTCCAATCGAATCCCTGTCATTCCTTATCTGTACTAATAGGTCTTACATCTCCCTACTTTCTTTCCTTAGTACTTGTTCACTGCCATGAGTTCCTGCCCATTCATTACAACTGTGAAGAATTCTTCTACAGTTTCCGGTAATCTGTACTGACTACCTCTCAATAAAATTTGAAGTACATAACACATATTACTAAACCACGATTCATACCATAATAAAAGTTCTCCATAAATTTTTCGTCATCAGCATTTACCTCAGTGACCTCATCGGGAGACAGATCATTTGTCGTTACATCCTAATCGGTGTCATGGAATATTCAACCCATCTCCACAAGGAGATCTCGTACCAATTTGGCACATTTCTGCATGGACCATAAATCCACATCGGTATACGGTATTTGAACACTTGTAATTACCCATACTGCCCAACCCATTAAGTCATTTACACGAATACTATACCCATGTTCTTCTGCCGTAGGGTGATTAAAAATTTCACCACTTTCGCAGTCGTAATGAACAAACTTTGTTCATTACTATTGTGACCCTTTGCAAAGATATGGCATATCGTCCTTTAAACCACCCCAATTAACCTCCTGTAATCTCCGTATAGCACGCAATACCTTCTTCAGGTTATAATTCGAACGGTAGAATAATTACGCAAGATAGAGATCGGTGCGAATTTCAATTTTTTCTGCAGGTAAAGGCGTTATTATACCATTCCCGTTTCTATTTTCCAATATTGTATCACCATGCTTGGAAACAGAAATACCGTATCGTCAAACATGAAGAAAGGTTTCAATAAATATTTCAACAGCTTCTTTCTTTACCACTTGGACATATATTTCTTTCAGTAATGGTCGTCCATATTTGAAAACGGTAACATTTTGCATTGGAAGTACAGGCTACGGGCTGATATCAAAGGCCACACATCCAGTCTACATATAGACAGCGGACCATCCATGTAGTACATTGGATATTGGTCTTTATAATTCCAAAAAGACACACGTCATGCCATCCAAGCAATACTGGAACGACAGCAGATTTATTTGTAGAGCTACCTCCGCTGTTTCATTCTTACAGTTCTTCGTAACATGTTTTCAAACGCTGCATCCACTTCCTATGATTCTCTATTCGCGAACATATACCAATCGCATATTGGTCTTGGAATGATGCTCGGTATGTCATCAAATTACCTCACCCTTGCAGTCATCTCACACATTGGTTGAATCAAAGCAACTGTACGTCCTTGATATTGAACATCCTCCAGACATCTATTGATGTACGGAGGAGGTTATAACTCACACTGTGTCACAGGGCGGACGGGCTACGAAATCAAGTGGTTGTATACCGGTGTGAGACCATCGAATTATCCAACTTGTTTGTCTAGATATACGTACTACTGATGTTCCAGCATTAGTAGTACCTTTTGGTTTGTTACGAATAATCTCATTTCTTAATCCAACAAGAAGGCTATCATTGTGACAGAGATCTATGTGATAATTAAAAATGTACGGTGGTTTTACTTTCAGTTTCACACCAGTATGTTTTGAAGAGATGTTCCTCCAACAGCTCGGAATGACCTATTTCGCCCTTTTCTGCAACATACTTTAAACGTATCTGCAGCTGTTACAATCCTACTTTCTTTTCTGTCGAATGATACCTGTGGGCGACAAACGATTGTATTCTAGGTGATGGCAATCACCACCTCGTTGTAGAATACAGTCACGTCTGATGGCGATCAGTACCTTATTTGTAGAATGTGGCCACGTGTAATTATGTGGTGTGTGAGAGTGTAATGTGGGATAGCGTCTATTCTGGGGAGCTACTGTGTTGACCAAGGGTTATGCATGTATCGAGGTGTAGTAGGAGGGAAGTTATGTTAGAGGTTAACGAGTGTGAGTAAGCGCGCGTAGGTGTCGGACTAATTAGTTTGGAGAAGTGGCAGGGCGTTCAAGGACGGACGAACAAAAGAACAATGAGGTCAGTGCGCAAAAGGGTTCAAGCAGGGCATGGACTAGCACGAATCGATATCAATACTGATTTGATGTCTTTTTGACTAGATATCAATACCTTGGTCGGTAACTACAACAAACATGTGTTTAAATAAATGGTAAAAAGAAGTGGGGAACAGGGGAAAGAATGTAGAGGAGAATGGTGCGCCTGGTGTTCTTATACGAAGAAGAACTCCATTGGCGAAGCCAGAGACAAAAGATCTTTCGGCGGACATTTGTGTCAGCTAGGTTGTACACGTGTCATGTTTGTACGATATAAATCACTATTAGTGCGGGTTACAATCTTGTTTCTAGGGAAGATCTGAAGTCCAGTTTGACACTTTCAGATTCTTTCGGGAGCATATGTAGTCGGTACAAGTTCGGTGCGTAATTCAGTTCGTGGTGCTATATCAGTAGCAGGTTTGTGCACGTTACGCAAAAGACCACCTCTCGGAATTCTGCTAGTTGGTAACTTACCAACTAGCCATAGAATGGTATTTCCACATTAGGATTACGGGAATTGGTATTAGACATGTTATTTTGATCTACCGCTGGTAATAATGAAAATGGCAATAGTACTAATGGCATTATTATTATTGCCGTTTCCTATATTTCTAGCTGGTCTTCTATTGCAGGGTGGAAGAACCGCAAATATGAGAATGTCGATATCAGCCAATTATGAAAAACATGAAACCAGTTGTCGTAGTTTTCGTTAGTAACTCTGACCACTAACTCATTTCTTGCGCTTCTTCCGTCGTCTTAAATAAATTTTTGATTTGGAATCCATTTCTTCCTCTATTTTTTGTCAATGTGCATCATGTAACAAAATTACAAACATATTACCTGCTGATACATTCAAAGTGGATATTTGTTCTTCCATATGACTGTCCACTCAAATGTTGTAATTTGAAACCTTTACCTACCGAACAACCATCCGATAAAGATTACCTTTTTGGAAATGTGACGTAAAAACTTTTAATAGTCCTATTCTCGCGCGTGCTGTCTTAAATTCATTGGTGTTTCCCCGTTGCAAGTCGAAAATGTTGGCAAGTAGTTGCGGTGATGACAGGAGAACATCCGTCGTCCCTCTCAGATATACCTAATTGGAAATTATTATATATTTTTCAAAAACAATTCTTCTTCCTATTCTCATATAAATAATTACATTTCATTTCAATTTCCCTTCTTTACATTACGACCAATTGGATGCTAGCAAACACATAGGTGTTATTGGGATAAAATTCATACTTCCATCGATGTGGAATGTAGCCCCCATAAATATCATTCTCCCTGCCTCCGAACATCGGAATATGTTTGTTCTTTTCTTCTATTCACATCCATTCCGGAATTTAATAAACCTATAAACATTACCATTTTCTCTTATCAAGTTGTTCAACATTTGTATTTGTTGTTAGTCATAAATTAGCACGACTACTGACATTAAATTACTATTGTTACACTACATAGGATTACCAATACTTATGCTATATGTATCATTGAATATGTAAGGCAATCTCGTGCCCTTCCGTGAGAATGCCGAATCATTCTCATCATTCAATTAACACACTGCTGTTGTACTTCCGATCCCTGACCTTCCATTTTGAATTGAATAATTTTCCTACGCCGTTTCTTGTTTATCTCTCTCTCCCGCTTGTGTTTAGTCAAGAATTCTGATTCCCTTATCAATTGCTCGACCTTTAATATATTGTTAGTACTGACGTATTTTGTTTTAATATACGTTTGATTCTTACCGTCTGATTCAGGGTAGCCCCTCTTGCACCATATAAGGTGTTATAACAAACGTGAAATTAACTGCTACACTAATTCATGCAGTTCTCTCCCAGTCATGTTTTCGCGACTGGCCGCGGTTCTTTGTAGAACTGCAATTCGAGCGGCGACTTTCCTTTCGACGTAGTCTTGTGCTTGTCGTGATTTGATATTCACTTCCGTTAATCCTGGATGGGGTGAAAATAACCAAATTTGTGCTTTTGCTTTGTTGTTGTTGGAAAATCTCAATGTCGATCGATCGTACATACCGCATGTATCATCGCATTACTAAATAAATGATCTTTAATTCAGTAATGCGATTATAAACGTCGTATGTATAGTAATTACGTGTGTATATAATTCCGGTACACGTATGTCTATATCCGGTGGCCTTTCCACATTTTTTTGTGTACCAATTTATCATAACGGACACTGTATAATAATGAATATGTAAACTTGTATTTTACAAAATACTGAGGTGATCCGAATTGCCGTTTTTATCCGAATAGCCCACTTAAATCCAGATAGTGTACTGGAGTGATTACTGTACTCGGACCATTAACCTAATGTTAAATGTTACAGTATTCGGTGTAACGTGCAACTATACCTTCTTGAATTGATATACGTGGGTTTATGTTGTCACCTATGTGTACCGTTTTCATCTCCCGTGGTTCTACTTTACCTGTTAGACATATTTGTGAACAAACCCGAATATCATCCATTGACACCAAGCGACACTCTTTTTGTTCTCAACTGATTCAACAGATGCCCAACCTATCGGATTCAACGGGACCGTTCCCTTATTCATCATGGTCCACAAAGCAGATGTGGTTCTCACGAGCTGCTTGATTAGTGGGTCGACGGGACTTCCCTCCTGGGATCCATCGTAATCTCAACAATGCGCCGCGGGCGTATGACTCACGCAGAGCTGATATGTCAATATTTTATCTTCTTTAGGTAGTTTTTCCGTCTTCAGCAACAACGTCAAAACCCGTTTTACTGTCGACACACGCCTTGATTGCGATTGACTTTCATGTTATTTCTTCCAACAGACGGCGTGTCGCATAAGCTTGGTAAAAACCGAGTAATAATGCGTGAAATTCTGAAGCTATTACTGATCTGGTCACTCTGCGGCATTTCGAAGAACCGTAATGCACTATGTTCGATGTTCCAGTATCATCATCATTAACACAATATATCCTAATTGGCTTCGGAGTCCGCGTGCATTTGTAAAGCTTGAATCTGTCATCAGAACTACATGCATCGTTTTTAGATTCAGTTTTCTGCGAGTGAGTCTCACTTCTTCAATCTTATGTAAGTGTTTTATCGTTTTCTTCGATAATTCAATTCCTTCGGTAGTTGTTCTTTATGCTCCTGGTGCTAATAACTGAACGCTTGCACATATATCGGTTATTGTACTTACCCCAACATATTGGATCATAGGTCGTTGGCTAATGAATTCATTTCGGTTTTCTGGCATTTTTACTTTGTCGATTTTATCTTCTTGAATCATGATTATTCTGTCGTCTATTTCCTGCAATGTGATATTTGACCCATTTAAATTTATTGTTTCCTTTGTCAATAATGTCCTTGGGTTGGCTTTGAAATTTTTGGCTTCGATTTCTTCTTTATACATGAATTTAGGTGTGTCGATTTTAAGTCTGTCATCAACCTGGAGTTTGATATTCCGTGATAATTTTGAGTCTTCGTGTGTTACTAGTACGCAAGGATCCACTATTTTGCGCTTAATTTGGAGTCGTTTGTTGTGGTGATTAAGATATGTGAATTACCAACGCAAACCCGATTGTGAACTGTCATATAATGGCCTTACTACGTTCAATACTGTTCCATTGGCTAGATTCATTTCTGGAAGAGCATTAATTTGTACCTCACGTTCTAGATCACGATCGCTCTGAATTTATTCTTGAGTAATGAGAGGTCTCTAGAAAATTTAATCATCCCTTTCATTTATGCATCCAGGCTCAATAATACTCTTTGTGATTATCTTTGCACTGTTGGTGCTTTAGCTGCAATAGATTATGCCGATATATCGGAATAATTCTGAGCAACCAGTCCCGATTTTTTCTTACTCCTTGGCCAGCTCGATTGATCTGATCTATGAACAGGGAGACAAATATTCGTGCTCCATCTGGTACGACTTCTCTACGCATGGTTATAAAATTTCTATTATTTAAAAGACCATCAAGTTCTTCTTTTATTTAATCCTCAAAGCTACCTTTTACTTCCTTTGGAATCATCTTCTTGTCTTCTGTTGTCATGGCTTCTGGTTTAGCTTCCTCTTGGTTCGACGCTCTTCCATTTTCTTGGTCGTTATATTTTAATCCTGATATGACGCATGGCTTGACACAAGAAGAACGGAAGATGCTTCTACCTGTTCTCATTTGGCTTATGGCAGTTTCGCCTTCGATGCTATGAAGGTAAATGGGCCTTCCCATTCATTTTATTTAGTCCTGTAAACCAACACCTTTGATCCTGCTTGTAGATTATGTAGCTTTTCGGAATTATCCAAGTTGGCGGAGATGCTTGAGGTTCGGAGTCCAAAATCAATGCGTTTCTTGGATTGTTCCTTTTCTGCCCCTATCATGGCCTTCATATTTTCTTCCGATCTTTTTAATTGGATGAGTGATAGTGATGTGCGGGCGGGACAGGTTATTACTCCAAATACTAGGAAGATAGGGCATAATCCGTCTGGTCCCATTGTAGAGTTAACAGCGACCACCACCATTTTCAGACATTCTATATCTGACTTTTCTCTTCCCAATTCCATGTGTAATTTTAGGTAAGCTGTTCTAAGTTTCGCTCGGTATCATTCCACGGTACAAATGGTTCCTGGGTTTTCAACCGAAGGCTCGTGTGATATAACGCCTGCTGCCTCGAGTGTGCTTTTCATTTCTTTAATTATTTACGCAGAACCTTTGTGCACAGAAAGATGGTCAGGAGGGCCAAAATACACGAGGTTCCAGAGGTTTTTTATTTTCTCTCATTTATCATGTTCTTCTATTTTACGTTCCTTGTCTTTCTGTCTCCTTCATCTTCATCGTCGGATGATGAATCATCGTCACCTTGGTCGTTTCCCTTTTGTTCTCCATTTCTTAAATCCTTCTAGGTTGATCCTTTTCTGTCTGTTAGAAGTAATTTGGAAAAGAATACATTTTGGGGTTCTGTCTGATTTTATTATGTTGCAGGTATTCGCTTCCGTTTGGTTTATAACTTATTTATCAAGTTCATCTGTTAATTGTAAATTTAGATCTTATTTGTGTTGATAAATGTTTCGTGGTACAGAAGGTCAATGAGTGCTTCTACTAGGGTCTCATTCTGCCTGGATGAATATATATGTCTCTTTGCATTAAAATATCACGCGATTCTGTGACTGTTGTTCTCGGCCAACTGCGGAGAGTATGTGGTCGGAAAGCCATGATTAAGTCTTGCTAACGTACCTCCCATCTCATTTTTGTCATTTAGTATGCAGTCAGTATGCCTTGGCTGTATTCCTTTAGTTCTTGGTGATGAGCTGATATATGAGCTTTTGTTGCGTCAATATTTTACGTTCGGGCAGCAAATCCCGTTTGGGGGGGAACTCACCTCAACCACACTCGTTAATCGAGGAAGAATCAAATAACATAACCTTCAAGGGGCCAAGATGATGCATCTCAACGTCTATACCTACCGTCGCAACGGAAACCCGCTGCATAGCGCGATCAATCACGCCACTATTCAGGAAAATCCAGTCGTAGTCCACGCTGTTACCGTTCTTCTCCAGCATCCAGCACGTGCCACACGTCAGGATACGACTCGTCATCGTTCGAAGAGGATGATGAAACCACTGGGCAAGATTGGTACGTCCTCAATCTAACCATACCGTTCTTCGGACGTGAGAAGGGTCCAAAGTGCCGAGGATTATCCTCGTTAAAACCGTCAAATCCGGATTTTGATCGGTTTATGTTGAACCGCAATTATCGTTTAATGCCGGTTGCGGCCGGCGGCCGTGGCAGTGCCGCGACCGGTGAATGCAATTCACCGGTCGCGTCACTGCCACGGCCGTCGGCAACCCGTAAGTTACGTCCACTCCTCAAGGGGTTATACTTGACAATGAAAGAGCATAATTTCTCCGGGGAGGACCCGTTCTTATCTTCTATTTCCTCTCTCTCTTCTTCGAAGAGTCATACATACTCGGCCTAACCGAAGCTCGAGCATACATTGCCGTACCCCAGTTCCTCATCGGGACGGCGGCGAAACAATTTCGGTCGACAAGGAACGGAGCTCGCTCCGGTGGTGTTACCTGTTGGTCAGAGGTCATTCAGTCGTCACTACGTACCTACGCTACCCCTTCCGCTATCAGAGAGGCAGTCAACTCATTACGCTCCACGCGTCAGTCCCCGAATGAAACCGAACAAGACTTCGCATGACAGTTGAACGACGCGGCTTACCGCTGCGGGAACTTGTATGGTGGAATGGAGAAGATAACCTTTTTATTCTATGGACTCTCACCAACAACTCGTACCATCGTTGCGCGATTCCGGGATGTTAACCCCGTCAGGTCTTGACTTTCGACCGCCTATTCCAGTATGCCCAGGACAAAGGCGACGCGTACAGGACACAGCACGTGGGAAAGCGGACATCAACAAAATACCCACTCGGGGAACGAAAAGAACACGCGAAGTACACTTCGTGCATGAACCAACCGACCACCAAGTGCCGGGACTAAATATAACATGGTAGCCCCAAAAGAATCTGTGGGCACCAACGACTTACTGTCGATTCGCAAAAATGAATCGACTAATTGTTCCCATTCGTGCGACTCATAAAGAGGAGAGAAGGGAGCGAGACACGGTGGGAGGGAGAGCGGAAGAAAGGAAGCGAGAAGGTGAAAGAGAGGTAGTGAGGTAGTGAGGAAGTAGGGAAGTGAAAGAGCGGAAGTGAGGAAGTGAGAAGGTGGAAGAGAGGGAGAGATTGGAAGATAGATGGCAAGGGAGAAGGGATGAGATGGACGCATGTAGAAGGCGCATGGATGAGAGGTCAACATTTCTACGGTATGTCAACTGGTATCATTGACCATTTCAGTCGACGGTGGTATCAGGCCCTGGAAGGCGAACAGGGTAAAACGGGTACCAGACTATAAGGGTTACATTATAACAAACTTGTCAAAATAAACTACACATCACGGAATTACTGTACATTACTCAAATGACAGTACCCACAATGAAATATTATTCAAATACAGAATAATACAATCAACGATACACGTGTTTACATTTATTAGAATCTACTGTAACAAATTAGAACATTGTCATTAGTAAGATTTTAATACACACGTGTAATAATTTCACATCCCAGAGTCGACCCGACCCCAGTATAAATAACATACCGACGAGGAGGAAAAAGGAAATAATAAAGAAAACACAGACATTTAACGAAACCCAAACTCGCAACACCAGCACGAACTCCCCAGCTTAAAAACTCGGCGCAGAGGAGACTCAGAACCAAAGCGCTTCAACTGATCTAATTGTCAATCATTGAGATTAAATACAATCCATAACGCGCCTAACAACCGCGTGAAACGATCGTCTCCAACTGCTAGACCAGAGTTGGTAGAACGGTAGTAAATAACAGTTTAGTATCGTGACTCCGAAATCGTAAAGACATCTAGGGAAGGCAGAAATCGAGTCATCCCCAGATCAAAGTAATATTCTCCTAAGTCGATCGCTTCACTCGTTGATTACACCACCCCCGAACACGTGTACGGCCTCCACTGACGATCCATCCGGCCTTGTTGTCACCCCGTCTGCCCACCTACACAACGATCCAAATTGACCTTTATTAACACCACACCATCATATCACATTGGATCTCTGTAGTTATCTCTAACATTCTAATATCTTGCAAATGGAGACACACACATATTATCCTAATTAGCGTGGTCGTACGAATTATTAATATACAATCATCAGCGCTCATACTAGTATCTTTGGTTTACGTTGATACAGATAAAAAATAAATACCACCGTATACATACTGTTGTCTTTGTCACATCAACGCTGCAAAAACACCATTGTTTTCACGGATAGTTAACCGTGTTAATATATATATATATATCTGTAGGGCAATTCGACACTTACCATCCACTTCAGTGGATAAGGGGCACAACCATGAAACTAACCTGTACGCAAATACGGTTAGACCTGGATACATCTTCAGTGGACGTGCTTCAACTCCCAACCGCGTGGGTTGGAATTCTAAAACCGAAACGATCAGACACAACAACCGTTGATTTGCCACCAATGTTACGAACTCAACCACATTTCTCCTAAATGCCAGCTTCATTACTCCAAAATGACGAAGTTCATTACCAACTACGAACAGTTGTCGTCAACCCAGAAGTCCCACGTACCAGCTACCTCATATCGTATGGCCCAACTCGCGATGGCACGCCAGGAAAACAACAATCCTAAAGTAGGGTAAGCTACCAAAACTGACGAAAAGGTCCAGTAACACTAACCCAGGATCTTGCTGAAGCATCTTCTTTCTTAATATAGAAGATTCTGAGCCGTTCGTCGGCCCTTCACAAAGTCCTCTTGTCGTCCCTGCCACCCCAATTAACCCACCATCATCTTCATCATCAACGAAAACTTTCGGTTGTTTACAACGCACATAGCAAAAAGTGAAACGCATGGGAACCCCGGATGAAGTCCTCCTTCTGGTTCGACGCAACTATCGAGTGAACGCCAATTTGGGTCTACCATTACGTTCGACAAAACGGTTTGCTGCAGTCCTGGAAACTGGCACCGGATCCAGTTTCATGAGACACTCCGACCTACTGTACAGGTCGGAAATATTCATCAAAACCATTAAGGGTCTACCAACATACGAGATGCTAACAACCGGCCCATTAATATGGCCGGGACGATAACATGAGCCACTAAACTCGGATCCCAGACCGATATGTTGACCTATTACGTGACCGACCGACTCGCAACGTCGGTCATCCTCGGTTGTGACTTTTGCGACAAACACGTCTAAGCAATTCGCCGTCGCAGGCGGTTAGTCGAACTTGAGGATGGTAAAATACTGCCAATCATCTGCAAGCCAAATAAGAGACTCTTGAACGCCCCACCGTTACTAGAGAAACAGGAATACATACCCGCCAGGAGGACTTCACCAAACATTTACGATTCAGAGCAAACGGTTATACAACCGGCAACACAAACCTGGATACCAGTCAAGACATCACGCTAAGGATTAATCCTCGTTGTACCAACAAAACTCCTATACTAAAACCACTTATGTCTCTCAGGTGCAGTGATAACTGACGTAAGGGCCGGAAAATCTTTCCGGATATTAGTTGCTAGCTTTGGATAATACCTAAATACACTGCCCCTAAACGAACGTATTGTTAACGCAAGCCCGCACCCAATCTCGATACTCGAGCCGCATAATTATCACGCTCAAATTCTCGGCCTAGTCCCCGAGTCACATCATCCAAAGCAACCACCTTCCATGTTTGGAAAGCGTTGAAAATCCGCCAAAGACACGGCGTTAATCAACAAACATATTTCCGACCTTCACGAGTGGCATATGGAACAAGACTAGACGCCAACAAAGGCGGAATACGTACCACTCGGAGTACCCGAGGAATACCATCATTAGTTCAGAACCATGTTGAAAAATCACGAACCACTGTGCATCCGTAAGTTGGGAAACATAAACTTTACCGAGCACGCCATCAATCTCATCCCCGGTGTGAGTCCGTTCAAATCTCCACCATATTGAGCAGGACCAAAGACAAGAGAACTCGAACAATTCGAGGCGACCAAGCAGCTCAAGGCCGGAGTCATCGAACCTTCTCGCTCCGAATGGGCAGCACCAGTACTCTTCGCGTCTGAAAAAGACAGTAAACTCCGATTTTTCATCGACTACCGGAAGCTTAACTGTAGTATTTGTTCAGATCCTGCCACACTTTGCCCTCTTGTTATCCTTGTTATCCTTCGTAACACCTCCCCGAATCTCCCGCGCTTTCTCTCCTTCTCGCCTTGTTTCGTGTGCTATTTAATTATTGGCTGACGGAAAGGGGTGGCCGATCCGCTGACCAGTGAGGTGCGCGGTTTGGGTCAATGGGGTCCTGGCGAACAGAGTTAGTCTGTACGTCTTCACAGACTCCTCGCCCGATCCCACACAAATTAGGGTGGTCTCTCCAACCCTGGTCGCGTCTGGTTCGTCAGG
>JAULBU010036608.1:0-15345 GCA_032358235.1 Odonthalia washingtoniensis | reverse complement strand
AATGATGCCCTAAACTGCAGCAGAGCCTGAGTAACTCTTTGGAAAGGGTTGCAATAAGACGATATATCTTGCAGAATACGCACAATTTCTGGGTCGGTATTGTTGGGGTGGGTCCCGTTTAGCAGGTTTAATAAAAGGGTAAAGGTCGGCTTGAAAGTTTTGCGGTGGAGTCTTTTAAGTTTTGCGGAAGTTAAATTGATTCCAGATGTATCCATTGGTCGCATCAATGTATAAAGGTGCGAAGTTGCGCTTTTTCATGATGGAAGGAACCATTCCTCAAGTTAATAGACCGTAGCATTATGCATGAACGGTTTTCTCAATGCCAGCTTGTTGTGCACAGTATCGATGATAGGTCGATGGCTATCCAGGATGTTCAGGCCGATAAGTGGAGAAACGTTAAGATCTTCTAAGTCTAGGTCGACTTATATGTCGTTATCGTTTCATGGAGTTGTAAGGATGAATCGAATAGTACTGAGAGATTTGTCAATCTTATCACCAAATCGGAAAGCAAATTTCGATTTGGTCAATTTATGGTTAGTGGTACGAAAAAGGTCGTTTATCCTTGACAGCGACTTCTTTCCAATCACACTAAAAGGTGCACCTGAGTCCACAGAAAAATCCGGAACGAAGTCGGCTTGAGTTTCATGGTTATTATTGATTTGTACGTTGTTGCAGTCGATGATATCATGATCATTAATATTGATTTATGGTCCTGAAACTATTTGAATATGGTTAGGCTGATATGGTCGCTCTGTGTATTACTGTTGGTAAAGGAGAAGAGGAAGTAGATGGTCTTTGTTGGAATGAAGTTTTTGTCAATGTTTTGATTTTTCTGTACCTCATCTGCAGAGCCATCCATTTTGGTTGCAGTTATTGGTTGAGTATTATTGAAAGTGTCAGATTCGTTTTTTTCCACTTGTACGTCTTACATGTAAACCTCATCCTCCCTCCATAAATATGTGAAGTGAAGTTCAAAGCGACTTATGATGTCCGAAAGAATTCATACTAATCGCTCTCCATTATTTGAGCCTGTTCCCTATAATGCGCTGCAATGTACCCGGGGAAAACGGTGGGAAGGAGTACAATTAAAGAAGCCAAATGTTTAGCAATGTGAACAGTTGTTTTGTTGACAATGAGGTTGGCCTCTTAATGGGTTGCTTTGTTGTGTGAATTAATGGTTACCTGTTCACTTCTGCTTTGCTAGCTTGATTCCACATCTGAAGTAATTCTTGCGAAACGATCAACCATGACACGGTGGTGGGTGCTGACTATACTGACCGTATAAGTTCAACGTTAAGGCTGAATATTTGTCACAGTCTTAGTAATTATTTGTTTCTTTTTATAAAGTTATGGAATGAGCCAATGATGTTTTGAAGGGGGCATAGGTCATGTCTACGGAGATTTTGTTGTTTCTTGGATTATTAGCTAAGTATATGGATGCAACGGCAATACTCAAAATATTTAGCTTGTGATTATCGTTCCTGTACATAGGAATGAATTGAGGATTAAATTTGTCCATATATATATGCAAAGATTTGTGACACCAGTTCCATATTTTGTTATGTCATGTTCAGTCATAAACGATGGGAGGGAGAGCATTTCCAGCCGAGATTGTGCTTTTTCATGGCTGTCAATCAAGTCTTATTCGGATGTCATTACTTGACTTATTGTTGATAAATACATGTGGTCTTGAATCTTGTTTGCGCAGAAGGATCTTGGAAGCTGCGTTTGTATATTGCTGAAAAGAGGGACTCATGAATTATTAGCAGGTCAAGTAGCTTTGAAAATGTCTTATATTATCAGACCGGTGCTGTTCTTGATAAATTTCTATCTGGCACAACTGAAGAGCCAGTCTTGAAAATTAGCTCTGATTTTCGACGCAATCTGTCTAGCGTTCATGTTTTGGAAAATGGCAGTTTCAGGTTCATCTGTTTCTTGTGCATCTTTATACCTTCGGAGTAGCTTCTTGGAGGCTGTTGGAGAGTTGGTGGTTTATTACCTCGTAATACGAGAGGATGTAAGCTGTATTCTAGAGCATGATCTTTTTAGCCAGGTGCTTGCGCAGGGGCCGGGAAAATAGAAAAACCAGACGGACCTTGTGTTGGTTCTGTGAGTATTACTCGCGGAGTCGTTTCAGTCTTGCATGGGGTGGCTGGTGACCTAGGATCTCGTATTGTATAGAAACTATCTCTCCAGGAGTTATAGATCAATATGATTGTATGTAGTATGCTGGGTGACCTGCTTGCAATGCAGGCCAACCATAGGTGTAGTATTAGACCATGGTTGGCTAGGTAACAATGCATGTGATCCAGTGTTGTTATAATTGGTAAGGAGTGATATGGTACTTCATCTAGGTTAGAAACCTCAAATAAAAGACCAAACAGAGCAAGAAAAATTTTCTAAAATTCCATACTGAAGAGTTCAATTCCTTCTGGTAGATGTTCAATGGAAATGGACAAAATACTGGTTCCATTAGCCGTAATTTTGTAGGTAGTTATAATTGGGTATTCCAGTAAAAAATCTTTCGATGCCAGCATTAATTTTATACCGAAGTCGGAGGTCTTTCGAATCGTATTGGAGGGTCGCAAACATCTTTTGTATTTCGTGATTGGTTCGTCGCTAAATATCGGCGTTCGCACAGGCGATGTATGTAATGATGATGCGCAATCTGTTCTTCAAATTCCTGGGGCATGATGCCCTAAGATTTCGAAGATCATATGGCGCATCATCATTACTAACAATGTCGTACTTAAACGTTTCACGGACGAGAATACCCAATGATTGGGTATTCTAGTCTGTGAAACTTTTGATTCCGACATTATTTTTGGAGTGTTAGGGTTGTCCTGGCTGTTTTGGCGGTGAGATGTTGTTAAGATTGACTGTTATTTTTGAATGGTTTTGTTGGTGATGCGATGGATAGAAAAAGACGTACTGGATGGACATTAGTGCGTTAGCTAGCTTTTTTTGATGGATTGATTCTATTATCAAACAGATTGGGGAAATATTCCGTATTTGCAGATTTTTTGTTCTTTTTCGTCTTTTCTGAGAAACCCTACTAGAATCCGGATTGTCGGGTAGTATAGGTATACGGAATTGGCGTACAGTAGTTGTTGTATAATCAGCAACTAGGAGCATTGATACGCTACGTGTCTGTAAGGACGTTTGTTGAATATAGCGTAAGTAGTCACGTATGTGGATATAGATGTTTTAAAGAAAGGACGATGCCTTTGTGCGGATGAGTAGTACTTTTTAAATGTAAGCGAGTAGCATACACATAAAGAGGCTTTTTAGAGAAAGGCAAAACGGCGAGTGAGTGAAAAAGTGAGACAAAGGATGCGGTGGTTGGAACACAAGCTCTAATAATACAGTGAACGGAGAGGGCAAAGTGTCGGGGTTCAACAAAGGAGGGAGCAAAGGGCTGTGCGCGATGATGCGCTCGATATCAATACGGAGTTGTTGCCTTCTTCTACCGTGTGTCTACACCTGGTCATTAACAACTATAAACGAGTGTTTTTAATTAATTGGAATAAAAGAGACTGAGTAGAAAGAAAAATGGGAATAGAGGGGGAAGTTGCAATTGGTGTTCTCATGAATAATTTGAAGGACAATACATAAATCACAGACAACAATTCTTGATAAGGAGAAGATTACATTATGTCTCAAAAGAGATGAGTGAGCAATAGTCTTCGGTAATTACTGTGGTTCAGAACTCTTTTAGTATACTTAATAATAGCACCTAATTAGTGTGAGATTTTGAGGAATTACTGTGAGACAGTAGTAGCAATTATGTAATGGTAGGTTGGGGGTAATGTTTTCAAGAATTGTTTGTGCGAACTGTCCATATTTTATTTTAATAATTGCATTGTCTGGCTGGTAACATCATAATGGAATGAACTAGCTGTTGAAAATCATACATGCTATGTCAGTGACCGATATTACCCCACATTATGTGGTGTAATCTGCGTAATTTCATGATGAAATTCAAATAGAATATTTAAATTCACAATAAGAAGAATATTTTGGATTGATAAATGCCAATTCGGTTCACGCACATGTTTAGTAGATAGTACGCATTGAGATAATGTTCGGTTTTTTGGCAATTGCTATTATCTCAACAATATAGTATTACACTGGATGAGACAATAGAAGATTACAAGAAGATTATATCTTCATCGATATTTGTACGAAACGTAAAGGAATGGTAAATATATATAATTTTGATGCTGTTACAAGTAATAATTTTTATAATGTATTCTCATCATGACAGGCTGCCATTTTACACGTAGTAACATGTATAATACATATTTACACTTGTACCATGACAGGCTGTCATTATACATGCTTGTATAGTCTCAGAATATAACATACATATTATTATGGGTACGTCGACAGGCTGTCATGACATCGATGCAGTTTAGCTGAATTTTTCATATTAGTCTATTGTATTAATTATTTCTAAAATTTGTATCAATGAAAAAATTGAAACAGAAAGTACTAATCAGCAACAACATAGTGAAAATCATAAGAACAATAATCAAGAAAAAGCTCTTCCTAAACAACTTTAAATAGAAACTAAAGCGCTAATATCGAAAACCTGGTACGAAGATACTTCTGGATCAGTTTTCAACTTCCTTTTCTGATAAAAGACGCAATTTGCTGTTCATGGATTATGATTTCGGTCCACATGAGATGCTTGATTACCAGTTAGGGAGTGAAAAATTATTTCTGTATCTTGCAACACACCATGGAGCAGATAAAATCCAAGACTTATAAACCATCATCAACTGTGAATATATGATCCATGTTGCCATGGTTTTTCAACAACTGATATTTTTTAACTGACAACAAACCATCACCATATGTTTTCGTAACCGAATTTCTCCCCATAACATTTCCGTCAACCAAGGTTCCATAGTAATGACCTATAAGAGCACCTGTAGAAATGGTTTGTTCTTCGAAAACTCCCAAACCGGACTTGTCATGTTTTGATGGCAGAATTTTCACTGACAAACCTAGAGCACCAGCTTCATTTGCACACAGAGCCTCTCTTGGCATTCCTTTAAAGTTAAGCTTCCATGTCGGAGTCCACTTGTCCCAATATATGGCACGACGGTCCCCGTACTAATTTTTATATCTAACGACAGTTGGAATGAAGTGTCCAATATACTTCGGAAAACTATGAACAGCAGTAAATTCAACGGCTATATCCCATACATCTCTTCCGCTTTCAACATCAGTGTATTTAAGTTCTTTCAGTAATAATCATCCTGCAGAAAGCTGTTCTGGCTTCCCGGCTATATTTGGTTCGTAGTTCAGTAACTGTAGAGAAATCCCGGCAACCAGTGGGCTCCTATAGCATTCTAATCATGTTTCAACTATATTACCGCCAAAAAGCTTCCTGCAATTGGGGAGAATTATACATATAAATTTCATAGAAAATATACTGCGCATGGATCTGCAGCCAACTGACCGGCATGTGTAAAATTCTAAATCCGAGTTTTGTTCAGGCCGTAGCATTTATCCAGCAACATGCTGTTTCGTTTCTATTGGTTATAATACTGTTTACTTAGTAGCTACCATGTGATGTTGTTTATCACATTACATGTTCCGGGATGAACATAATGAATGGAACTGGAAGGACTACAGTTTACGCTTCTAAATACGTGGTTCTATTGCTCAACATTAAGAAAGATATCCTTTGATACGGACTAAAGTAACCACTTTCCTTTGTGTAATAGAGATGGTTCTCCTCTACACTGAAGACACATATTTCCGTCTTGATATCTGTACCAATATCATCTTCTTCCTCGTTGTCCAATAGCGTGAGAAACTTCAATAACTTGTCCGGATTAATACAAAATTGTAATTGCAATGTGGAGAAAATGTTATGTGCATGACTTCCCGCTTTCAACATTGTATCACCTAAATCCACGAATTATTTCATGTCTTATTCATCCAATCGATCATGTTCTGAGTTCAGCCGGTCGTGATCGAAAATTATGTTATATGGATAGTCTGTGAGAATTAAATGTAACGTTTGACTTATTTAATCCTCATGTGTACCAATGAAAACTTGGAATTTGGAGTTGTAGAAACAGCAATAAATCTGCAAACGTTCGTTCAACAATTTTATTGCATCCTGTGCCTCTATCTTCATGTTCTCTGAATATGCAGGTTTTATTTCATCTTCATCTTTCACATCTGGTCTTTATTCAAGTGTTTTTTAGCTCTATTTACATTTCATAATCAGTTGAATTCCTTCCCTCTCCTGGAACCTTCGATTTATTGGTCTTTGTTCTGTCTTCGGCGATGCACGGATACTGACCATGCTTCAGTGAAGTAGTGGAGACATCCAGAATTTATCGCAGCGGTATTATTAGAGTCGAATCTATTTCTGGAACAGTGATGTTCAGAGTCTCCCACACATGACCAGTCAGGTCACAAAAACATTGTAGCAATTTCAAGCAGTCTGGTTTACAGAATAAAAGAAACAAAATGGGAACCTTTTTTCATATTGTAACCGACATAAAAAATTGAAACATTGACCAAAAGTTTTTCAAGGTTGCTGAAACATGATTCAGTACTCAAAGTAAATGCAGTATCCTGCGCAATTGTGTGACTCCAAGTAGACACCAATGTTTCTTCATGGAAAGGTCTGTTTTTTGTTGTGAGAGTCTTCTCCTGTGTAAAAGGAGAGAATCCCATATCTCTGGACGAAAGTACATTGAATGTAGAAGTTTCCAAGTTCTAATACATGTATGGAGAAAATAATGTACTGATTAGTTGAATGCCTATTGATTGACCAAGCCGAGCAAGGCTTTAGAAAGTGTTTGATAAATGAACCCAATTATCGTCCCAGGGATAAGTTTATTATTTATCAAATTTTTGTAACGTTTGTTGTTCGTATCGTTGTATCTGATAAAGCGCAATAGCATTGAAATTCTTGTGAAAGAATATAAGGCATTTAAAAGTTGTTGGGATGGGAATATTGAATGGTAACTCTTTTCCTCCCTTTCGAAACGTCTAAATTATGAGGTAGATGTAACTTGGACTGACCGAAAATTCAGTTTAAATATCTCTATTCTTGAATAGGTCCTGGAATTTTTCCATTGTTCGTGAATGTGTCCGTCCATAACTATATGTTGAGTGGAGGCGCTGGCAACCTGCCTAATTTGCTGTGAACACATATCTACAAGGAAATTGTGACCATTTGTTCATGTTGATAGAAACGAACTTACTTTGAAAGGTTTCGTGCTTTTATTCTTTTGCTACTCGAAACGGATCATAATTGACGAATAGATTGGGTCATCGGTTGACCAGATTCAACTAAACAATCTTGACAGTTTTGATTTTTATAGTTGAATTTGTCTTTGAATTGGATACTATTGGAAATGACGAGAAATTGGAACAGAAGGAAAGAGGTGAATTCAACCTAATTAAGATCCGAGCTGGTACTGTTACGTTTATCACCGGAGCAATTTTGTTCAGAATGTGCAGATGAAGCTGTAGATGAAGAAATTGAGTATGTTTGTAAAATGTTGGAGAGGAAAATGTTGTTGAAGACGATGAAAATTATGTAAACCAATTAAAGTGGATACGATGAAATGATGACGAAAGGAGTTGCTGAAACAAATGATGCGAACTAAACGATTTAATCTGTGTTGGTTGGTGATAGATCATTAAAAACGATTTGGGAGGTGATAGTTGACAATCGTAGTAGTACTATGACATTAGTAATGCAAGTAGTAGTTTTGGAATATCTGAGTGTGGGTGCGGACGAAGGAAGAAAAATTTAACAGTCCCTCCGCGGTGGGTCTACGATGTAACAGTCACTCAGTTGTGGATTATATTTTCGTGTTGTCGCACAAATGAAGATTTGAAGAATCGAAATGATAAGAAAATTAACAGTAATTGGAGGTAGATGAAAACTTTCCGCAATATGTAGTTGGGATTTTTGTAAAACATTACAATCATGATTTCTTACGAAAATACCAACTTCATAGAGAGGAAAATGCTTCACTTTCGTTGTAATTATTGTTACAACTTGCCACCTTTTCGGCGTCAGAACTAGGTATAACGTATCGCAACCAATTGATAATAGCATTCATATGGATATATGCGATGTCACTAAATGCCACGAACTACTACCAAAGTCGTATCCACTGCCAAAACATTATACAATGGCCATATCCACGGCAAAAAAATTCTACAAACTTCAGGTCATACTAACTTGCTGAGGAATGAATATATAACACGGACTAACCCTTAACTTATCCCCAATTCACGCAACATACTTTCTACTTATCATCTCAACGACAATATCCAACAGAAAAACGTCAAATAGGTAACAACATGTTTTAGGCTCTTGAGGACCTCCAAACCACTCCTGATGCATATAGTGCTGTCGGCAAGGGCGTATCAACAATTTCATTTAGCATTTATGGATGATGACTACGGATAAGATGCATATGCAAGGGATGCGGTAGGAGGAATCCTGGTATGGCCGTACTGCCCGAAGGAATTTCCTCCCATCTTATTTCCGTTCCTTGGAAAGAAAATACCAAGTCCATCGAATAGTTCCGACGTACCTGCTATCTATGTCCGTACAGCCATTGTTCAAAGGTTTGACGGAAATGAAGGAAATGGAATTACACAAAGATGGATACCGAATGATGCAGAAAAACATTGACAGAATATAAATTACTAGTATGCGTATTGAATCACTGTGGAAGCGCTTACTATATCGGTATTTAATGCACATTACTGATATAATTAAAGCAAAGACGATTAAGAAATTGGAACAGACATGTACGTTTTATTGTTCAGAATATCTGGTTATGAAGGTAGTGGATGAAGGAATGAACAAGCCGGAGGACAATGAAACTGGTGCGGCTCTAGAGCTGAGAGATTTTGTAATTGGTAATTACGTTTACACCGAATTTTGGCTTTTTGTGAATCAAGTAAGAAACGTTTCATAAACCAATATAGGATGTGAGAAGTTAACATATAGATAAATTCGTGGCATCATTTCAAGAAGAGCAGTATCAAGTCGACTTTGAAATGAATTCGGTAAAATTTCAAGGTGTTGATGTTGATGGAAATTTTGATAATATTCGTAAATTATGAAAAAAAGGATTGTAGAGTTGTACTAAAGGAGAATAAGTTTCTTTTTTTGGTATATTCTCGCCACTGCCTGTCGGCACTCCAGAATCTCTGCAAGATGACTAATCCAGATGTGAAATAGGAGGAAATCTTATTCGTGTGGCTCTACTAGTGCGAAACGACGAAGCGTTAATAACACCTTGGGAGTGATTATGCTGAGTTGGTCTCGTAACATGTCGTCCCGAAAACAAGAAAGAATTTTTACTTCATCGATCTCATGAGCAGTGTGATACGGTACGGTGAGACGTTTTGAGAAGAGTATGGTGTAAATTTTCATTAAAAAAGAACAACGGATATCACAAGGGATATGGAAGCATCCAAATATCTTATTGGTAATAGAAAGTCTACATACGACAGATATGCTTGTGTTGGGAAAATGCTCTTTAAAAAGCCGGTTGTTTTTCAGGAGATCATTATAATACAGGAATTTGGAAAGGATACATAATATAGTAGAAGTTGGGTTACTTATCTTGGAAAGTGATGTGTTGTTTTTCAACGAACGAGGATGTATTGTATCTTTTAGATGCTTCGTTAGCATTTTTCGGAAGCTCAAACAATAGTAATTTTGATTCAAAAGTTTTCTAACGTCTTCGTAATGAAGTTTTAACAGCACTACATACTTCAGTAGATGAAATGTGTGAAGGATCCTGCGACTTGGAAGAAGCGAGCAAGTTCCTTCCACGATGAAGGAATCAACGGATGTCATCATTTTGGAGACAAGGATAAGATCTCAAACTGTTCATAGTACATCTTGTAATCACATTAGGATCTTAGATTATTATTCCCATAAAAGGGTTGAGAATATGGTTACCAGTGCATTGACTCGTCGCGTGAGGCTTGTGAAAAATATGGGAATGTTGTTTCAAGCAAAATGGCCCTCCCACAAAGTGAAAGAAGACAACAAGTGGAATGCGTATGAATAGACATATGGAAGGAACTAGAATCACGAAAATGGCTCAGATTATCCCAAGTGAGATCGACAGTAGTGAAGAATTTTCTTGAAATTCTGACAGAGGTACCAGTCAAGACAACTGGAAACCGAAGAATAGAACCACAAATGGGAAAATTTGTGTTAACGAAACTATCAAATACCAGCTCAGCTGTTTTGAAACCAAGTACATATTGTGAAACATTAGACCCTTAAGAAAACACTACGCCACTAAAGATAAGCCTACCTGGATGTTCTGTCATGTTCCAAAGAAGGTCGCAACGTTGTACAGATGCAGTGACCATATAAAGTATGTTATTATATCGAAGACACAATGTTTTACAAAATGAATAAGATGGAAGAGCCGAGGAGAGAAAACTTCATGATAGTAAAACGAAGCGATTCGAGGTTCATAACAGGAACGAGGAAGGGAAGATACTATATGTTGATGCACCACCTTTGGAAACGAAGAATTTATTGAAGCACGCAATAATTCCAGATGCTCGTCGTGATCATGTAGTATTCTAGTATAAGAAAAGTTTCGAATTGAGGAAACTTGCATGGATATAGTCTTCTTATAAGCAAAGGGAACATATGGAAATTCGTACCACTTACAAGGAAGAGGAAAAATTGTTCCGAGTATCTCTAGAGAATTATTTGAAATGTGGTCTCGCTTTCTTCAACATTAAAACGCAATAGTTGGACTGTGATGGTACTGCATTACGGATAGTATATACGATCAGTTCGATATTGAAGAAACAATGAAAGCTGCCTCAAAAGATGCATTTACGATAAATATATATATCTAAATTCAATCATGATGCCAGTGCATTGGGATTCCACTGTATAAGTCCTGCGGTCAACGTGATACAGACCATATTTGTCCGATACTCGGGAAAAATCCCTCGAAGACGGGTATTTGGAACCTACTTTTGTGTGGCGTACAACTATTGAAGTACATCGTCTATTTTCCATTTTCTGGACGTGCCGGTAGCATGAAACTGTACAACATCACACGGAATTCGTGCTATAATAATTCCGCACGGATTTCAAGCCTCTCGAAAATGTATGAAAAAATCTTTTACTCACTTCGACAACCCTCCGTAATAACATCATAAATTATCTACCATTAAAGTTCCTTTCTCATATCCTCCTTTTTAATGATCTTTCCATGTTTCCCCTACAGGGCTCACGCTCATTTTAGACGCTTCAACAAGGTGCTCTCATGGAGGCACGAACGTGATGCTCCTCGAACCCCTGTTTTCACTGGATAAATAGTGTTCGCAAGTCCATATTCTACTAAGAACGTGTCTTTATGCGAAGAAATACTCCGGACGAGAAGGATGTCAAACTATTCTTCAACCTAGATGGAGCTACGTTCGAGTTGTACTTCGACACGTTCGAGAAAGATCAGGAGCCGACTTCAAAACCTCTCGACTTCTCTAAACTGTAAGAAGGGCAGAAAAAAATCCAGGGAATTTTATTTGTACCATGGGTTCTTTCGAAAGAAACATTAGGTAAGACACATCCGCAGTTGGTTGTTACTAATGTTTTTTCAATTGTTACATATGACTAATTGGACATCCTTCATCTCAATACTTTGAAGGAAGTAAAAACGTTTTTCATGGTCCACATGTCAATTCCACACCTCTCCATTCTTTGATTGGACAAATGGAGCAACGGTAAACGATTTAGTACGCAGCGCATCGCGTTGTTATGGGCATGTAATTCCGTTGTTGCTGTAATATAAAATCAATTCGGAGCAACCTGTTTCCATTTTGACTTATCAACAAAGGAGAAGTCACTGAACCTGAATGGTTTCTTTTTAAATAATTCTATTTGATGGATTATGGTGAGGAAGGATTATAAATGTTTCGATATGGAATTCCAATTTGTTGTTCGGTATGTCTATAGAGCTATTTGTTATCAAGATTATTCTCCCCTCACTGAAATTTGTATAACTGATACAACCATCATGTAACATTTGTTATATGATGATACATCAGTCTGCTGGTCAAAGGAAACGATTGCTTAAATTGGTAACCGAATTTTCATTCTAAAATCACAATGCATACAACATTCTGAGAAACATTGTGATACAGCGATCCACAGATTGAAGATTCATTTACTAGACCATGTTGCAAAATATCTCTCTAGATTTGAAGATCTAAACATAATTGAAGCAACGCCGTATGAGAACTTCAATACATTCTTCAAACAGTCATATTGATATTCATCCCAACGGCTAGCAACTTGAAAGGATGAAAAATTCAAAAATATGTTGTTGAACAGTTCTTTTATATGTCGTAGCTCACATCAGGCTTCAGTTTTGAAGTCGCAGTTCCAACCATTTTCCAACATCACGACATAGAGAACTTGATTTTGTACGCGACGGGGTTTCTGTTTTGCTGTAAAAGATTGAAGAAATAGAACAAATAATAGTACTGTGTAGCGATCGAACGAATCCAATTCTTGCTTCAATACTGAAAAGCATGTCACATACTAGCCCAACAGTCTTAACGGATCTCATTCAGAACTGTATACAAGATAATGGAAGGTTACTTACAGACTCCTAAATTTATGTTACATTCGTTAATTCGGGGTTCATATTTGGTGGCCGTCTTCCAACATTGCAACAGTATGATATTTATAGAAATAATGTCAGTTACAAATCTCCACCTCAAGATCAACTCAAAAGATAACGCATATTTCCAACCACACAATTTGGTCCCAGAAAAAAGGAAAGGAGAAGATTCTTCCTTGTAAATTTTACTGATAGTGAGAGTTTCGTTTAATATATAGTGACAGGGTTTCTAATATTCTATCTGAAACAGTCTCATAGCATGTACAAGAAAGATATGGGTTTGTACAATACATGAAATTAACAGAGCCGCTGGACGAAGTAGCTACTGTTTTGAACTGCATATGATTTCAGTGGAGTACATGGGATGAAGTGGGTTACACGAAACCAGGAACGGACACATCATCCGTGGAAAATATTTCAGAAAAATGAGAGTGGTATTATATCATTGCTTTCACTACCATACGTTCTTCTGTACATGTTCTGCGGTCAAAATTTGGAATTGATTTGTTTATTCAACAAGTGCCATGGCCAAGAAAACGGTTCTATATTAATCTATCCCACAGGGAGGCACATTCATTGCAATCAGTACAAACTTATATTAACGAAGAAGGTAACACCACATATCATGACTGTATACATTAATTTACTATATGTTACGTGTTTAGTCTTTCCGAAAATTCTTTCACATTTACAATTACTTTGATACTTTATTCATCCTACAATGAAGAACTTCGTAGTTGTCTTTCAATATATATAGCTTACGGAGCTGATGAGTACCTTTTCAATTAATTGAAATTTCAGTTATATGAAGGCCGTGTATAATTCCGCGATGTATTCCGATGTACTGGTGACACTAATTTGATTGTACTTCTATACAATATGTTAGTAATAGGGAGACACCATCATGGTACAGAAAAACATTTTGAGTGAACACAGTGCAAGAAATTTATTACAGTGTAAGTTAATTGACTTACAGTGCCATTTCTGGACGGAGCGTGTTTTGATTGATTTCTTACATCTTGATTGTTTTGATGTACATAAGCACATGTTGATTGAATAGATACTACGGAACTCCAAGGTGATACGTATCTGGTTGACAAAGTGTATAACTAGTACAAAAACAGATTGTTGAGAAAATTAAATACAAACAGGTACCTTTTGCCATGATAATTTCATAGTAGCACCGTTCAGTTATTGAACATTCCTGTTTATCTGATTTCTTCTATCAAATAAAAGTAATCAACTAATCGACTACATATCAACAATTTTCACCGCCATTAACAATGGAGACGGAACGTGATGAATTACGAGTGGTCAAGTTCCAAGGTCAGGACAATGAGGATTTCAAATTATGGTCACTACGTCTAAGTACTGTATCAGAAAGCAGCGATCTCTATGGGGTTTAACATTATAGCGAAGGTACAGATAATGAAGAGAGTCGAGAGGAATTAGCAAAGTACAAGAGAAAGACACTCATGGTGAAGGCGATAATTGTTAAAAGTTTGGGTTACAATCCGTTTCGTGTTGTACAATCCGTCTCTAACCCAGCCGACATGATCAAGAACCTCAATGAGAGATACGCCGATTCTAAAACGGTAAATATAATTGCTGTCGTGACAAGCCTAATACATAGTCGGTATAATGGAAGTAAAGATATGGGGGAGTATCTCTCCGAAATGTCGAATATTCTGAATATACTAGCAACAATTGGATAACCAGTCGATGTGGGAATAAAAGTTGCAATTCTTTTAGTCACCGTGTCCACAGTTGACTGTTTGTTCAATACTATATCAGCTATGAAGACATTACGTTTCTACACGAAATATAGAAGATGTGCAATCTCGAAAGTTTGCTGAAAATCACGAAGTACCTGCATCGAGCATAACTGCTGCGCCAGGGAGAATGGATCAAGACGGACAAATGGTTCGTTGCCTCAAGTGGAACAAAATTGGACACATCGCTTGCCACTGAAGAAGCGAGGGAAATCCAATAAGAACATATCAACAATGAAGATAAAAATCGAAATTGCAAGCAGCGCTCGCCAGAAACAGAAATGATGACGCAATATTTATTGTGAACTCAGTATGCTCGTAAAACCTAACAAAATATATCACGAATTGCACTTCCACTCACGAAATCAAGCCAATATGTGTCCATGTAGCAGATAAAAAGGTTATTGAAGCAATGTAAGAAGGTATGGTCCTCTTTGATCTAACTGCAGACCCTTCTGGTAGAAGAAGAAAGAAACTTGCACTCAGACGCGTTTTGTATGTTCCCGATGCAGGTGTAAACATGTTATTATGCTAGGAACTGGATAGAGTGGAAACATCTACAGTTTTTTAAGATGAAGAATGCATTTTCTTTGAACGTCATGCAATGTGCCCAAAAAATGTATCTGAAAGTCCGCGGAAATGAGATCTTTTGTTTGTGCTGAATGGTGTCATTGTCCAACATGGAATTGCATCCATGAACTTCTCTGAAGTAGTCAGAGTTTATGAAGATGAGATGGGTGTCGAGCTTTGGCATCATCTTCTTTAACATGTTTCCAGGGACAAAGTGAAGAAGCTGGCTGGTGGTATTGTGGAAGGAATGGACATAAAACAGAAGGACAAGATGATTGCCTGCACTTTTTGTGTCGAGTCCCAACAAGCGAAATATCCTGCCAGTGGGA